>JAAAKQ030135935.1:0-13364 GCA_010016005.3 Zanna intricata | reverse complement strand
TTTTAGGTTATACAGATATCACTTCAGAGCAGGTTCTTAGATTAGTTTTACGGTTACAAGCCACCAAAGGGCGCTGCAGTAGATGTGTTTTTAAAAATGGCTTCGTGGGTTTTTCAAATTTTTAATTTTATCACTTGTGCATAAAATAATAAAACTACTGGATATCGGCTGATTTTTTAGTGTTTGTCATAATTTTTAATTGCTAAACAAGGGTCTGTATTCATTCTTTTTTATTTATAAACATTTATCATAAACAATGTAATGTATGGAAACAATATTAAATAGTTATTCTTAAGGGTAAATTTTGAAAATTAATGTGAGCTCATTAATATTGCTTACGGCCAATAATATTTTTTCAGTATATAGTAATTTCTGTACATCATTCCAAAAAAAATCAATTATTTTAAAGATTGTATTTTATTGTAAACATTTAATATTGTTAATGCAAACTGTATGCCAACACAGCAGTAAAGAAAACTACACCAGGGATAAGTAATTTCATGTCAGCAAAAATTATCAGTGAATCAAAAAATTATGAGTATTTCACTTTATGAATTTGTCAGACGATATCTGCAATAAAATTATTGAATGACGGTGTGAGCGCTCCAGATAGTATACGTGAGAGCAATGGAAAGTGCTCAATTACCTAATTATGCTGTTGAGTAAATAAAACTTTAATTTCACTTGTATTCTATGTAATTCAGATTAGAACTGATTTTATGTATTTTCCAAGATTGTATTTTTAGCTAGATTATGACTTAGTTTTGAGAAATTTTGAAGGAGCAATAGTTCAAGAAATAAATTTGTTACGTCTTGCATAGATATAAGATAACTGAAGTTTAACACGTTAATTTTTTTGGCTGTTAATTTCTGGATCGTCAGTAATGTTAATGATTGTTTTCATGTTGCGTACTTCACAACAAAGTTTATTAATATTATTTAGAGATTGGCCTAGAGATAGATATATTTTCTTTTAGCTATAGTTCCTGGTAGTATTATTTAGTTTTTGTTTATAGTACCCGACTATCTGTAAAAACAGTAAAATAAATTTTGAATAATATTCTAAAAGTTTCTAGGTATGTTTTTTTTTATAGCTTTGTGTATTCAGAGCGCGAAGGCGCTGAATTTCTTTTTCTTGTATAGCATGCGTATTGTAGCTTGTAATAACTAGAATTATCACACGAAGATTTTTTTTTATTGAATGCAACTAACAGCAGAATTTTGACAGAGAGATAGTATCGTTTTGCCATTTATATAAAAATATTACTCATTCGGCATGTCTCGAAATATCTATCTTATGCTCGGAAAGGTGAGTTCTAACTTTGAGTCACTCCTAATACGGATAGAACGCTACAGACACTAATATGTAAATAGAAAAAAATAATTTAGCTGGATTTAATTTGGGCAGATTCAAGAATGTGAAACAAAAAAAATTCGTAATAGTTTTGCAATTTTTTGAATTTGAATTTTTAATTCTATAGTTTGTATATTTTTTTACTACTTCTGTAGTGATTATTAGTAAATATTATTATTTAAAATATTAGAAACTAATAAATCTGGTCCTGATTTAAAAATATAGGATATTTTGTGGAGAAAAAATTTATAGTTCCTTCTTTCAGGGGTTTAACGAAATGTTTTTACCAGTTATTCGAGTTTTACATAAGCAGTAATAATTCATTTTCGTTGATTAATATGATGACATTATTTTAAAAGAAATCTTTCCTACATACAAGGGGTTCTCTTTTTCTTTTTTTTCTGTGTAGCCTCCGGAACTACCGTAAGATATTACTTTAGAGGATGATGTGAGTGAAGTGTAGTCTTGTACAATATCTCGACGATGATCACTCCTGAGAAGTATGGTTAATTGTAATCCAACCACCAAAAAACACCATTATCCACGATCTAATATTCAAATCCGTATAAAAGTAACTACCTTTACTAGGATTTGAACCTTAGAATTCTTGACTTCGAAATCACTTGATTTGCGATGTCGCGTTAACCACTAGACCAGCCCGGTGGACTACATACGTAGGGTTCTGCTTCACAGCTATTGTGCTGTCCCTTAATTAGTAGTTTTTTAGCTAGTAATTATAGTTGCCCACCGGGCTGGTCTAGTGGTTAACGCGAAACCTTGGGTGTTTCAATTAACCACACTTCTCAGGAGTTGTCGACCTGAGATTGTACAAGACTACATTTCATTCACATTCATACACATCATCCTCATTCATCCTTTGAAGTAATACCTTACGGTGTTTCCGGAGGTTAAACAGATAAAGAGAGAGATAATACTTATAATAGTTTCGCTTATTTTGAAACCTAACGTGGTCAATAGAATTTGTTTGTTATTTTTTGGTGTGTTGAGTTTACCGCTTATTTATTTATGCATACAGCAGTTACAAATGAGCCTAAAAACAGTTAATGTATCGGATGATAAAATTTGTAGTGTGTGAAAAATACCATGTCTAACCGAAGATTCGAACCCGAAATCTCCGGATGAAAGACCAGTCAAGAAGACCGGTTTTAATAATGTAGCATTTAATGCAGATCGCATTTTAATTTATGTTCTAATCTTAATTTACAGGTAAATCTATTATCTAATTTGTTATGCTTACATAGATCCAGTGGAATCACGCAGCGCTCTGGAGCGTTCAAATTAAATTGAACTTTCTGCATTAACTAATCTACTATTTTATAAAACATTTAAATTTTATTAATTGTGAATTAGTTGTAATAATTTTTGCGTCTAAGACTTTGAGCAGAATATTATCATTACTAGTATTGAAATCCAATTACGAATAAAATTATGTTATAACAATAAACACATACCCCTTTGGAATAATTAAATTTTGAGATATCCTTTAAGCCTGATATGTGATGGGTTTTAATAAGTTCAGTTCTATTATAATCCCCAGACTTTTTTATTACTTTTGTATTAAAATTTAATCTAAAAAATTATTGATTTTTAAGTTGGCGACATTGATTCCAAGACTACATAGTTAAGGTGGCTGGGCGTTTAGCTGCCGATGTTCAGTAATTATTCGGCTTAGTTGAGAGGTATTACATGTTATAGTAGGATACGTAAACAGAAAAAAATGATGGACTCAATCGAGGACCATCGTTTTTCAATGAAGCCAATGTTGGAAGAAACGTTTTATATTTTATCAAAAAAGAATACTGTTTACAGAGTTAAGCTTACTGAGAAAGGTTTGAGCTTACAAAAAGAAAATAACGGCAGTGTTAAAACCGAAACGATTGCGCTATGCGATATTATTGGGTGCCGATGTATGCGTAGTAAACGGCGTTCTGAAAAAACCAGTTGTGCATGTCATCCTAGTTCTAGCAGAAAAAATGATCCCCGAGTTGTTGACGAGAACTCGGTCGATAAAGATGAGAACGATATCAGTGCTTATCTTTATATTTATGCCTATGTTTTAAAAAATTGCAAGGTTAAGTCAGGTCAGAAACGTGAAAGAATGACCATAACATTACGTTTTAGGTCGTTTGATAAGTATGATGATAACATGAAAGAAGCGCAGAAGTGGAGATCTTCTATTAAATACCTTATTAATGCCAGATACAGCCCGCAGATATCACCTGGTTTGTCGCCTACAGGAGGTATCGGAGGTAATCCAGTGTTTGGTAAGCAGAATTATTTTAACTTTTTTTTTTTTATAAATGAAATTATTATTACTGATTATTATGTTATTGTGTGTTTGTTTACAGACATTGTCGATTTAAGTTGATTTTTATTGTTTATTTAAAAGTTAGGTTATATTTATAAGTAAACCGTATTTTATGTAGTTTTTGTTAGAAAAAGGAAGACCGAGAATATTTGCGTTCTGGCTGCAACATCTTGTCTAAGCACACAGTTTTTATCTTTAATCATCATTCAATTATTTGTTATCAATTATCATTTAATTACTTGTTTTAAATAGAACTTATATATGTACAACATTGTGCAGATGACAATTCAAAGACTAAGCCTTGAAGTTATGAATTATATCTTATTGGATTTTGATACTGTCACAGTTCTTTTGGATTCTAATTTTACAACACTTCTTGGCTTAGTGATGGTATTAATATGCTTCATTTACACTTGCAAAATACAGCACAAGATACTCAGAAACGTTAAAAATTTCCTGTGAATTAGTCAATGAGCATTGGGTTTGCAAATGTCAAACCAGATTTTTTTTTAAGTCGGGTATTTTAGGGGGTGGGGGGTTGTGTTCAGACTTATCATGCTTTATTTTTTTTTTTATTTTCACTTGTAAAACCATCCTATAGTATTTAGAAAAGCTGACAGAATAATTATTGTAGTATTTTGAAACTGTACCTACTACCTTACATGAACAAAACTATTGCACTGTCTGCTAAAAACTGGAAATAATTACTGACAGGAAGTCCTGTCTTTATGACAAAAAGATTATTTTATATTTATTCCTTAGGATATATTTTGTAAAATAAAAGAATAGGACAAAAATTAAATCTGAACCACATCTGGAAAAATTTTTTTAATTTACATGTCATGTGATGAAAAAAAGTGAATGAAATGGTATACAGCTTTTATAGAAATCTTTTTGAAATTGCTAACAGGTTTTCATGATCATGCTGAAAGTTTGTTTATGATTTTAATTACTGAAAACCAATTTAATGTCATTATGATTTTTAATTTTAGTAAAATATTTCTGAGGGACAAGAATTTGAAACAAATAAAATTAGAACCAACAATCTTACTTAAAATTGTGTTTAGAATTTTTTTTTTTTTTAGGGTTTGCTTACAGTTGATAAGTTAAATCTGTTCCTCAGAAGAGTATTAAAACTTGTTTGTTTGTAAATAAGAATACTGGCAGGTCTTAACGAGCATTTTTTTTTTTTTTTTTAATATTAGAGAAAAATTTCAGGTTACGTGTATAGTATCTTTCACTTACTGTATTTTATTAGATAACTAGCATTGTGTGACTAAATCAGTATTTGACTAACTTTCAAAAATGTCTGAAAACAATTTTATCTGTACTCCTTCTGAATGATAGTTTAAAAACAATATACATACTCTTAAGCAGAAGAGGTAGCCTAGAAGTTAGCTCAATAGGTAGTAGAGGCAAATACACAAGATCCTTCATAAAACTGTGAAGGAAAAAAATCACATAAGGTCAGATCGAATGACTTTGGAGACCACCACAAACAACTTTTGTCCATTGGGGACATGCCTACCAAACCATTAGTTGAGGAAAACGTCACATAACCCAAATCCGTACTGAGTTGTCAGTAGACAAGAAGGCGCATCTTGTTGCCAAATAAAATTCAGTTCATTTTGCAGTTAAGGAAAGAACCATGGTTATCCAAATTAGCAACTCTTGTTATGCTTGCTACAGTAAAAATGAATGGCCCATAGGCTGTAGAAAACATTTAATTTTGGAGAACAGCTTTCAAATTGTAAGAGTTCATGGATGTTTTTTAATTCCCTAAATATAGACATTATGTGGGTTAGCTTATCCGCTAAGATGAAATGTTAATTCTCTGTTATACAGATTATGATCAACAAAGTCATTATCCTCATGCTGCAAAGTTTTGGTTGTGAAATTGGTATGCACATTATAATCAGCTTAAGAGACTGTAACAGTTATAAACAGATGCATATGTAAGCTTAAAAGATCCAATTTTTATCATCACTAGTGTTGTTAGTTCATGGCTGGTTTTCCTTATAGACTTTTAAGACTATGCACTAAAGAATTGTTGACAGTTTCATTTTCTTCAGCCAAGCTTGGTTGCCCCCGTACTTTATCCTATACATAGACATCTGGTTGTTTCAAACTGATTATGCCATTGGCAAATGAAGTCACCATCTTTGCTACTGGTGCTATCAACTGGAAAGATAGGGAATCAAGATAAAAGGTTATGCAGTCGATTAAAACTGGCCTTTTTATTCAATTATTCTAACCATTAATAAACACTATATCTCCTATAAGAGGTATTGTAAATTAAAACCTTGATATTCTTTCTTTTTTGTTTTTACACCCAGTATTTCATATTATAATGTGCTACTATAGTTCACTAACACATTGATAGTACTGTTACAGGTGGAATGTATAGTGCAGTAGTGTTGCAACATTAAATTCTCAGTTCCATTAACTATTTGGTCATATGTTATTTAATTGTGTTCTTGATTAAATTAAATGTTTACGCAAGTCATTCATTTTCTATTAATCCTTCAGTGATTATGCAAATAGCATTTGCCAAAAAATACTCTTAACCTTTTCATTACCATCCACTTTTTCCAAAGTATCAGCTATTTTTCAAGAAGTTGAAAAATTTCTTTTAAGTTTTGTAAAATCTTGTAAGTAATGCAAAAAAAATTTATGAGTAAAACTATTTAGAATACAGAGCAAGGACTAAAATAAGAACCATATTAAATAATAAATATGCTGTAATGTGTATTTTGTATTATAACATATGTTATGAGAAGAAGAACCATATTAAAAGCGTATTTGACTCCTTATCCATATCTGATAGCTTTTTTGAATTTAAAATACATTTAAAATCTTTTTATGAAATTTTTCCCATCAATAAGAACTAAAAAAGTTAACCCTTCCCTTTAAATTTTGTTTTTTAACACAGGGTATCTCTTTTTATTGATTTAAGGTTCAATCTTCAGCTCCTTGAGATAAGATTTATCTCTGTGAACCATGTAAGAAATGTGCATCAAGTTGTAGTAGGCAGTCTGAATTGGAGGTTCTAGCAATTTACTGTTGTTTCTAATCTACACATTTTATTGGGATTGCTGTGAATGACAGCAGTTGTTTGTATTATTTATCTTAGGTAGTTACTAAGCAGGTTATGGAATGAAAACAGGTTATAACAGGTTTGCTACTGATTCGAGTTAAATTATATAACATTTTAGTGTCTGTCATCTCTGCTCTAGTGCAATGGTAGCCTACCATATTATTGATTAAGACCCATTTTAACTAGAGTAACACTGTGTCCTAACATTACCTAAAATCATAACGTTTAAAAAAAAAATTACACTTTTAATCATAACTTCAATACCAATGAACCAATTTTTATTCTATTTGTACCCAATTACTTGTCATTCAAAGGGCCTTCCAATGAGTTGTCACAAGCTATATCGTCTCATTTAAAAAGAAAAAAAAAAAAAACAGGTTTTCAACCCTTGAAACTTAAGAAACAAGGATTAAATTTTGTGTTGATTATTTTGAAAATAATTTTCACAGTTTTAATCCACAGATCATGATTATTTCATTTGGTTTAAAAAGTTAAATCACGTAATTTTATAGTGATTTTTGTTGGACTGAAATTTAAAAACAGTACTACCGCAAATGATTTTTTGCACCTAGCAAGTGAAGGGGAGAGGTGGATTCAATTTTTTTTTCATCAAAATTCATTAATTTTTTTGTGTTGTCAATTAGTGTAATTAAATGTTACAGCGTCATTTAAAATTTTTGAGTTGAGATAGTTGTAGAGGAGAGGCTGAGTTCCACCCCTTCAAAAATAATTCTAAAATAGTTCTCTTTCAAGAATGAAATACATGCTTGCAAACAGAAATAACTCACAAATAAATGACTCGCATAAAGTAAATAACTGTGAAATAACTCTCATTGTAAGTGAGTTACAATGAGACTGATATTTGTTGTGTAATAAATGTGGTAACTTTTCAAATGATCACCTTGTATATCTATAAATATAATAATACAATGTTATAATATACAGAGTGGGTGGGAATTAATACCTTATTGAAAATTATTTATAACATTGTTAATATTTAACTAATTTTCATGAAACAAAAAAAAAAATTAGTCCTGTACAATGGTAGAATTGTTTTGCATTACTAAAATTCCACATAATCACCACTAGTTTCTGTAAATGGATGGGGATGTTTGTAACAGACTTTGACAGATAATCCAGCCAAGAACTTGGAAAATTCATTAAGAGTTTATGGTTTTGTGCAATAAACTTGCTTTTTCACCCATCTCCAGAAGAGGAAGAAGTGTCTGAGTATTAGGTCAAGACTTCTTGCTGGCCATTCAAGGGGGTCTTGATATCTCAATCAGTGTCCTGAAAAATGGTGTTGAGCCATGCATTCACAGGACTTGAGAAGTGAGGCAGGGACCCATCTTTCATAAAAATTAGGTCATTGAAATTGTTGCATGTAGATACAATACTGTGAACATAATCTTCAAGCATATCAAGGTACTGTTCCGCATTCATTGTGTCCTATTCAGATAGAAACCACAACTTTCATGCTGCACCAACCTGTGACCTTTGGGTGATGTTGGCTTTTTTCAACAACCACATGTGAAACACTGCTTCATCTGACCACAGGATATTACAAAAAATATTGGACCAGTCTTCTTACCAAGCAAGCATCTTTTCCCCATATTCTAACTGATGATCACAGTCTTCCGGCAGTAATGTGGTTACCATGGACAAAAATTCAACTCTTCTTCAGAACAGTTCGGGTTGTGTATCAGGTTAAACCACTTTTGTGAGATGTCTGTGTTTGTGATTTCTGAGGACTTGGAGTGAACATTTTCTGAACCACTTCTACATTTTCTTCTGTTCTGGATGTTGGTGTGATAATCGTGTCTCCAAATGTCTGATACAGAATCTGTGTCCATTAGCTTCAAGTGGCAATTCTCTTTGCATCTACTGAGGCACGAGGTCCTTTCACACTTCGCCACCATCACTGACTTGTACCACAGACCACCACCATACTTTTTACTGGGATACTAGCTGAGCCAGATTAGACGCTGGCCAGATTAGAGCCAGCCAGGATGAGCCAGATTAGACGCAAGATTAGATGTTGCATTATCTACACTGATATCGACAATGACATAAGTGGATATCAAGTAATAAATTCTACCATTGTAAGGAACAAAATGCTTTTTGTTTCTTGAAAATTGGTTGAGTATTAAAAAGGTTATAAACAATTTTCAATAGGGAGTTAATTCTTGGTCACCCGGTAGTAATATTTATAACTTAATACATTGAGATAAAACTAATAAAATACAACAAGAAAATAAATTATTAACAAGGTAAAAGAACTTCTGCTACATATTAACGCAAAGCCACCAAGAATGTATGGTTTTAATAAAACTACTTAAAGAAGAATATTTAATAAGATCAATAGTCAGTTGTATTCAATGTCCCACTTATAACTTACCCAAATTTTTAGTCAAAGTAATTCAAAAAGTAGTAGGAAAAAGTGAGTTTAGTATAAAGGACTCATGGGAAATCCAATTTTATTTGTAAGCAAATGGTACCAGAAAAATACAAACTTGTTTCCTTTGATGTGATTTTGCTATTCACTAGCATATCTATTGAACTGGCTGTAAGGGCAATCAAAAATAAAAGGGAAGAGATTCAAGAGTTGGCTAACTTTATTAATGGTCTTACATTGTGTATTAACAGGACATTTTTCAAATTCAAGGTTAAATTTTATAAACAATGTCATGGATTAGCCATAGGGATCGCCTGTTTTGCTTGTTAAGCAAATTTGGTTTTGTAATTTTTATAAAATCCAAGTGATGACCAAATTGAGTGTAAGGTGGCTTTCTATGAAAGATATGTATTATTATTTTTAGAATCAAATCGATGAAAAATTAAATGAATTTAACAAATATTATACAGACATTAATTAAATCTAGAAGTGAAGTGGAATGTAATAAAAGTTTAGAGTTTCTTGACCATATCTTATTGGAATGGGAAAATATACACAGATGATTCATTAAAAACACCTTCAGTTAGATATTTAAAATATCTATCAGCTCTATCACTTAAATTTATGTAGTTTTATTTTTTATTACAGATGTAATAAAAAATGTAGCCAAGAGAGTTCTAACATTTACTAATCTAGTCGATAGAAGGAAAATAATTAGAGAAACAAAAAATCTTTTATTAAAAAATAATTTTTGTAGAAAATAAATTAACAAAATTAACATACTTACTATGATAGCTTTCATGAAATATGCAATTATAAAGATAACACAGCAAGGGATCTGGGATTTATTGCGTGTGATGAAATTGAGTATCAGCTGCATGCAATCATTTCAGAGATCCAAAATTTGTCTGAAAAACTTAATAATGTTTCGAAACAAGAATTCAAAGTTGTATTTAAAAACTTCAAAAATTTTAACCACCTTTTCTCTAATTGATTGTGCCAATTGACAAACTTGAACAATCCAGCTTGGTATGTAGTAAGTAATCCAACTAGTATATGTAATGGTAGTAATCCAACTTAGTACATTCCATGGCAATGTAATGATTGCCAGGGAAAATATATAGGACAAACTGCCCAATATTTAAAAAAAAACATTTGGAAGCCTGTAAATACCGAAAACGTGAAGTTACTGCCTTATCCAAACATGAAAAAGAAAACAAATGCAATTTTAATTACAAATAAGTAAAAATTTTAGATTATGATGTAAACAATACTGCGAAGTTGATACTTTAAGTGAGTCATATTTTCACATGTAAAAATTCTATCAACAACAGAACAATGGAATTAATGGCTTTAAGTAGTGTATATGCTAGTATAATTTCATATACAGTATTTATCTGATTTAAATGGAATGATAAACAATTAATAAACTATATATGTGCACACACACACACACACACACACACACACACACACACACACAGATGTGCGTGCTCATACACAGGGTGATTCATGTAGTGTTACCTATGCTTTCTGAACTCATTCTGCTAACGTAAATAATGAAAAAAGTTCATGGGTCTGGAAATGCTCTATTAGCACGTTACAGCTAATGATAGATTTTACCTTGATTCCTGGACAGAGTGAAATAGAACCATACTGGAATTCTAGGAACCAAGTTAAGGGGTAAAATTGTTGGCTTCTTATGATTTTTGACCTCTTTCTCTGTATTTGTTTGGCCTCTGTAACTACCTTAAGATATTACTTCAGAGGATGAATGAGGATGATGTGTATGAATGTGAATGAAGTGTAGTCAATCTCAGGTCGACCACTCCTAAGAAGTGTGGTTAATTGAAATCCAACCACCAAAGAACACCGATATTCACGATCTAGTATTCAAATATATATAAAATAACCTTTTCTAGGATTTGAACCTTAGAACTCTCGACTTCGAAATCAGATGATTTGCGATGTTTTTGACCTGAAAAATTGAATAAAGCAGTTTCAGAATCATATCTCCAGTAGTTTTTATAATACCCAATGTAAAATAGAAACATTTGTCTTCTAAATTACATTTTTACTTTCTTATACAAAGTAATGGAAGTATTGTGATCATGAAAAATTTTGGTTTCCAGATTTCAATAGAAATATCCATTTCGACTAGTCTCTGTATGACAGCCATACATATCTTGCATAACTGAAAAACGATTAGCAAAATTCAAAAATATTGGAATTTTGGATTTAGGACTTTGTAATTTTTGATGTAGGACTTTGTCTAGTTGTGCACCTCTCTTTTGATTGCAATCAAATGGACCAAAAGTGTTCAAATAAGCCCCAAATCCAAAAAAAATTTGGATTACTTACTTTGGACTTATTTCCATTGGATTTCAGAGTTACAGCAAATAAAATGTTAATCAATAAAATATTTAGATCTTACAAGGGGAAGGCACATTGGTTTGATAAATAATAATTCAATAATAATAAAAAATAATATTCATAATAAAAATAAAAATATGACAAATATTAATAACTTCAGATACTCTATAGAAAGAGTATCTGAAGTTATTAATAAAATAAAATTGTATGTACTTTTAATTTAAAAAAAAAATGTGTTTATGTAATTTAATAGGCGTACAAGGAAGTCAGATTTTTTTTACATGTGTAATAAAAACTTTGTTAAATGACTAATATAAAATTCATTATTAAAACTTGTAGAGAATTTAATTCTGAGAAAATTTATGTAAAATAGCCCAAAAAAAAATAAATACAAGTTCAAGAAATTTGATTTCTTTGAACCCATACCCTTAAGTTGATTTGAACTTTTTTCATATTTTTGCAATTAAAATGAGCTCTGCCGGCTTCTGTGGCATGAGTTGTGTCCCGGCCTTTCATCCGGAGGTTCTGGGTTTGAATCTTGGCCAGGCATGGCATTTTCACCCACACTACAAATCATTCATCTCATCCTCTGAAGATATACCTAACAGTGGTTGCAGAAGTTTAAAAAAAGAAAAAAAAATGAGCTCAGAAAGAGGTGATAACATTATTTAAATCTCTCAGTATATAGGTGACGACTGAAATAAACACTTTTGTGTTTTTTTTTTTTTTAATAAAAAATGTATTTTTCAAATAGGAGATTTTGTTTAATGGTTTCACAGGAAATTTCTGAAGTTTCGTTTCTATAGTATTCTGTGTGTAAATTAGGAGCCCGTTGGCAGAGTCAACATAGCAGTTAATTCATCCCAAGCAAGTGAAAGCATTTCCTGCTCAACTCTACCAACAGTTGTTTATAATGATTTATTATAGTAGATTAGTCATTTTTTACTAGCAAGAAGGGAAGGAACAAAGACTTCTTCTTTTGTAAAACCCCACATAAAGTAGGAAGCATGAATTTTGGTCTTTATGATGACTAACATAATGACATGTGTTGTATGTATCAGTGAAAAGGCCAATCCAGCCTCATGGAAGATGATACGAGGGTCGTTTTTTTAAGTAAGGGCTGTTGGCATGTATGTTCTCTAGTTCGCGTTTATGATGCAACGAGCTGCTGCGTCACTTACCAGCATCCTTTGTGAACAAACTCACGCCAGTTGCAGCTCTGTAACTGAAGTGTATGCTTAGTTGTGCATCTTTAAAATGTTTAATATTATTGAATCACCTGCCGCATGTGAGACACTGTCAGTTATATGTTTTTTGACTGTGAGAAACATATCTGCCGCAGACATCCATCGCCAGATAATTGAAGTTTATGGCAATAAACTTCAATGCATTGAGTGAAGGTAAAGTGCAGAAATGTTCATAATGAAGAATGCTCAGGCCGGTCCTCTGTGATCACTGATGATTTGGTGGCTCCAGTTGAAACAAAAATTTGTGAGGACAGACGTTTCACGATAACCACTCTGTCATTGGAATTTCCCCAAGTTTCTAAGTTTGTGTTGCACAAAATTGTGACTGAAAACCTCAGCTTCAAGAAATTGTGTTCTCGGTGGGTACCCAGACTCCTTACAGCGCACCACAAAGGGAAGAGGTTTGCCAGTTCATTGCACTTTTTGATTGGTTACAAGGAAGAAGGGGATAACATGTTGAGTCAAATCGTTACTGGAGATGAAACATGGGTATCCCATATCACCCCCGAATCCAAGCGACAATCAATGGAATGGTGACACACAACCTCTCCCATCAAGGTCAAAGCCAA
>JAAAKQ030135913.1:0-13364 GCA_010016005.3 Zanna intricata | reverse complement strand
AATTCATTCATCTCATCCCTCTGAAGATATACTTAATTGTGGTTCCGGAGGTTAAACAAAAAAAAAAAGAAAAAAAAGTCAATTAATAAAGTGTATTTTATCTCTCTCTCTCTCTTTCTCTGTATATATATATATGGATTTATTAGTTCTCCTGACAGTCCATCAATTTCATACATTTGTTGTTATGCTCAAGTCTTTTAATTTCTCAGCCAAATTCATCCTTTACTTTTACTGTTTACTTTTTTCTGTCAAATGTTAAAATGATACTTTGTCATCACATTATAGGCTTAGTTTTTAAACATACTTTTCCCACTATAAATGAAATTAATTGTCCATTACCATTCTTCATTATGCTACATTAAAAACTTTCATTTTCAGAGAAATTTTTTAATAATTATACGCTAATTCCTAAATATTACACACTCCTTATCATATTTTCTACTTCTACCAATAATTCTTTATAACTTTTTCTAACTATATCTCTTTTCTTTCAGCACAAATTTTTTGGCTATTAAATTTCTTTGGACTGTTTTTAGTTTTTAATATTTTTCTGTTGATTCATTAAATAATATGATACATTTATAGAACATTAGTATAATATTATTTTTCTACTGTTTAATTATAAGAGGATAATTATACATTGTTTCATTCTTGTTAAAAATTTTCCTCTTTTGTTTCTAGAAAACAGTGTCATTTCACTTCACTAGAAATTTCTTTTAACAGAAACAATTAGTTGTTAAATAAATATTTAAATCATTTTTATTTAAATAAATTATGAAAAGTATATATATATATATATATACACAAGGAAACTATTTTAGACTGGTTTACAAAGAATGATATAATTAATTTCAATTTCTTTTTTTCAAAAATGATAAAATTAATATACTAAGGAACTGACTATAAATAACATTTCATTTTCATAATTATGTAATTAATTCAGTCTTTTGGCTAACTTAACTGACTTTGTGATACAGTTAACACCAATTACTTGGTTACACTAGGTTAAAACAATTTTAGAACCATTTGGGAAAACTGTTGATAAATTTATTGGAAAACAGCAACAGATTCTTCTTGGTTTTAATCACCTATAAACCTGTAGCTATTTATCTAAAATAATGGTTTGGAAGTGTTTTAAGAACAAATATAACAATTGTCCTTTTGAGTTTTCCTAATTATCAGTGGGTCCAAGAGATTTTAACAGAATACAAAAAAATGTATATTAATGAAAGCTATACATATAAATCTTGTTAATAACAAATTCAGAATGAGATATAAAAAAGTAATTCTTTCTTATATGTTACTTTCTCATTTATTTTAGAAAATATTAATGTTCAATAACAAACAGGAACTACAAAGTTCCTTTTCATAAAAAAAAAGAAGTTTATCATCAGTTTAATACTTGAATCAACGTCATAAAAACAAACTGATGCAAATGGTTTTCTTAAGTTATACTCCAAAACAAGTTGTTACAGTTTATTACGACTGGACATGTAATTATTTGGTCATTGAATTTAGAAGCCCTTATCCCAGCACTGACCTTCAAAATGTTCATTTAAAACTTTCTTTATTGACTGAGCATGAGTAGGAAGTTTCATCTTGCTGTAAAATGCAATTCGATAAAATAATAATAAAATAATTTTCAAGCAACTTAGGAGCATTTAGTACTTCATAAAAATGTTGTCCTGTCAGATGAAAGGGACTGTGGTCATTGTATAGATAAATTATTATGGCATTAAATAAACATAAATCTCTATAGTGAAAATATCTATTTAGAAATATGTCATATAACAAATAAAATAAACAAAAATAATAATAAACCGGCTTAAAAAGCAAAATGTTTACACTATTCAATTCTTTAATAAGAATGCAAGTTAAAAACTAAACAATTAATTTAGTATCAAATTCAACTCAATCAATGTTTAAAACAGATTAAATTTTACATCTTAGTATATTATTTGTAGTTAGTTTTAATTTATTTTAAAATATGTTGAGGTATTTTATTTTAAAATATGGAGAGGTATGTAAAGTAGAAGTTATATGAACAAAGCTATTTGCAATAAATGCCAAAGATGACAGACTTACGATAAGATTAAGAGTAGAACTGTAGTAAAACAACATATATATAAATTCTTAGATAACAATATTTTTCACTCATGCTCTCTGTTAGAATAAGTTAATATGATACCACCAAAGCAATTTCCTCCACAAAAAAAAAAATATGTGCATTCGGGTTTGAGTATGACTTAAAAAAAGAATGTGTATGTATATATATATATATATATGTGTGTGTGTGTGTGTGTGTGTGTGTGTGAGGTAAGGATTTTTTTTCTGCACCCAATATACTGCCAGTTCAACAAAATCCATAATGTTACAAGTAAAGAAATTAATGGATATTTTTTTTAATTTTAAACAATCATAATGCATCCTATTGAAATACTGGTATTAATGTAGTAGGCAATCTACAAATGACGTTAGTTCTTAGATGGCGCCACTCAAACGCTATAAAAAAATAAAATTATAATCTAACCAAACTTAACCTGTGCTTACTAGTCAAGATTAGCAAGCAAACTGAGCATAGGTTAAAAGTTTGGTTAGATCACATTTATAATTTTATTTATTTTCTTATTTCAATGTAGCATTTCAGTGCTACCATTTAAGAACTAACTATAGCAGTAGATCGCCTACTACATTAATACTGAAATACTAATTCATAAAATTATTTAAATCCAACATACTTTTTAACCACATGAGTCTGAATAATTAATAAAAATCATAAGAAGTGAAATTAGGAGACACCAATCGAAGTACAGCAGCTTAGTCAGTGAGGATAGTCACACAGATAGCTGAAAACATTCTATTTTAAAATCTGGAGGTTTATTCTTGTAAAAATTTATATTTTTAGATTAATATCATTGTTGACACTACAAACAAACAAAATTTATATTAACTGCAAAATTAAAACTAAAATTAAACAGCAAGAGTAGAACTTACATCGATAGATTTTATGAACAGAAAAACAATTCTGATTGAAAGATAATGGAATATGACTTATGGGATTATAAAAATACCATAGCTAATGTTATTAAATAAAAATAGAGCAAAACTTTACCCTATCAACACTTCTAATAAAAGATTTTTTTTAATTGTTAAAAAATTTTAAATGAACATTATAAGAATAAGCTAAAAAAGGCGTTTCCCTTCACCACTAAAAGCTATTCTTAATACCTTTCGGAGAAAGTTTTTTATCTGTTTTCTGTTAGTTTTTTTACAAGTGCAGAAAACATTCCCCTACCTTAATGCACAATTTTTCATGTAATACCTATTTGTTTAAAACAATCATAAATTACCAAAACTGTGAAAGACTCACCTTATCAAAACATTTTCGCTTTTTAAACCTATAAACTTATTAAATTTGATTAAATAGTGTACTTTAATATATCCTTTTGTCAAGATGTTACAAGGATGAGATATACAATCGTAGGCAAGCACATTTATTATGGTTTAACTTACTTTAACATTAATAAAAGCGATAAAAAGTTTCATACACAATGTGATAGATATATTTAATTAAAATTATACCAGATTGCTTTCACAAGTAATCCAGTACTACTTTACATAATCACTTGAAACCTTGTACTAATGTTTGCATTATGTGGAAATAGTTTTCCAATTTTGGATGAACATACATCAACTTTTAAAATATGCGGTACCAGAATAAACAAAATCATTTTAAAATGAGAATCACTTCTATATTAATTTACCTGACATTAGCTACATATTATTTACAAAGTGACTCAATCCCAAGTGCATGGGATTGTTCTTCCAAAATTTTTTTTTGGTGCTTCAAAATATGTAGATAATTGTTATTATGCAGTTCTACATATTTTGTACTAGCTGCAACATCAAATATGATGAAAAGCTATACAATAACTCTGAAATGATCTCCTGGTAAATCAATTCCTAATTGTCAAACAAAGTGCAAACTGTTTTTTTTAAGTTTCTTATAAACTTTAAACCTTACCTGTTTAAAGAATATACTTGAATTGACATCTATCTTAACGTCTAATTATAAAATCATTTTGATGATTATCATACTCTTAAGTTTTTAAAAGTTAACCACATCATAAGAGAATTGCCTCATGTACATCAAATTAGGTTTCATAATTATAAAAATTAGAAGAGAAGGTTAGATAGTAATAATATATACTAAAATACATAAAAGCAGTTTATTATTTATGTAATTGAGTGATGAAATTAAGTGGTAAAATAAAAACAGAAATCACAACCATGGTTAAAACCAAAAAAAAAAACAGAAACTTATAAAAAAATGTTATCAAAAGAAGCAAATACTGATTACAACCAAAATTTGAAGTCAACTTTGTAAACCCAGGTAGGCAAAGTATACACATATAAAAGCTAGATTCTTATATACAAATACATTAAAAAAAATAATACTGTAAAAATAAAGCAACCCAAATACATAAAGCTAGGATGTTAAGGTTAAAATTGCTACAGTGAAATGCCACTGCGTCTGACAGCAGCACTCAGCAAAGGGTTAGGATCTGGTTCTTCAGTAATAACAGTCACCTTTATCCATTCACGATTAGCACTTGATTTTCGAAGAGCATCAATCACAGCTTGTACATATAAACCATCTTCAAAAGTTGCAGCTGACGCAACTGGTTCCTTAATCCAACCCCTTTTATCTTCAACAGGAAGAAACGCTTCTCTAAGGGCTCCCATCATTTTAAACAGACCTTTCATGTATGGGCGAGGAATGACATTTGCAGCAATAGGATTAATACTACCATATTTTTGTAAATCTTCAACATCAAGGTACATCACTTCTTCTTTTGAGGAACCAGCCCTATAACGATATAAATCACCGCCTCTAACAACTAAATGCCCACCTTTACCACAGATAATGACTTCCTGATTAAACATTCCAGGCAAATGATTGTTTAATGTCACAGTTACTAATGCTCCTTTACTCATTTCCATTTGAAATGTACAAAAATCTGGACTAGATATATGTCTGATACCATTAATTTCTTTGGTAGTCTTAACAAATGTTCTCACAACACCATGAACACGTACTGCACGTTGAGAGAGCAAGTGAGAAACAAGATCAATAACATGACTTCCAACAAGTGTTAATACACCTCCACCCATTGTATCATCACAAAGCCAATCATAATAATCGTGTAATAAACTTCCCATCTGTACTCTCACATCACACACTGTAATTTCTTCTTCATTGCCTAAAAATCCATCCACAATTGCTTTACGCATCTGAGTAAATGCAGGTAGAAATCTCAAGCTATGATTAACAATGGAGATTAATGAGGGATAATACTGTGATGCTCTAACCATTTTCAGGGCTTCACTTTGACACAAACCTGCTGGTTTATCACATAACACATGTTTACCAATTCCTAATGCCTTCACAGAAATTTGTGAATGTAGGTTCGGAGAACAAATAATAAAAATTAGATCAACATCTTTGCGTAAAAGTACATCATCTATTTTGTTAGTAAAAAATGGTATTTCTAATTCTTTAGCAACATCTTCTGCTTCTTTCAAAGCCCTGCCCCAAATTGCTTCTATTTTGAAGCCTTTTTCTCTTAAAAATGGCACAACAACCTTAACAACATTACCAGTCCCAAACACACCAATGCCTGGTAGCATCTCGTTATATTAATAATTTGCACAACTGTACAGTATATGCTGTGACTCAAAACTTGATCAATTTATGTTTACACTTCCAGTAGCGATTTCAACACTGATAACACCTTACATTTTTATTTTGTTTTACTAAATAATAACTTAAAACCAAACCAAGTCATAATAACTAACTTTGAACTATAAATCTCTTAAATATAAAAAAAAAACTTCAGCATTCATTTGATTAATATTTAATAACATAACCAAAATAAATGCAATGTAGGAAGGTAAGCGTAAGTGCTGCCAACATTTATAATTCACACTGAAAAATAGATATCTTTATCCTACGCACAATGTAGAAAACATGCTATACAGTAAATTTATTACTGGGATCGTCAAATAAGAAGAATAAACAAAATGGATACAGGCTTTGTTTTAGGAAAATTAAATTTGAAGTAAGAGTATCAATCATTTTAAATGGCAATTTCTGTTATCGTGGTTTCATTAATTACATAATAATTCTGTTCATTAATTATCAGTGAAATTTTATCATTAATGGTAACATAGTATAAGCCGTTTCATTCACATTTCTCAACGAATTATGAATAAAGATTTGATTTATTGGAATAGAAATGTTTACTTTTGTTACAAGAGTAAGTGATTTTAGAAGTTACATTGTGATCATGGTAATTGTAAGATAGTCAGGTGTGTTCTTATTCTTACTCCGAATTCGCTACAACAATCGCGTAGTACCCGGCTGAGATATCGACACGTTCACGTTGCAGCCCTTAGATAGTTTTAGTTATTTCGAGGTATTCTTTTTAGTATTGTTTTAACAATTTTTTTGTTTTGTTTTAAATATAGCAGAGTGAAGATAATTTGAGGAACTGAAATTAGGATTGTTAAAGGTATTAAGACATGCCTCCATCACATGGCAAGTGGGGTTATATCCTAAAAAATTGAGTGTTTTGTCTTACATGCTTTACAGTTGTATTTGTTTTTTTTTTTTAACAATTTATATTGCAAGTCATCTTTTAATTGTTGGTGTTATGTTTTTAAAAAGTGAATGATTTATCCAAGGTAATTGTATTAATGTGACAGAAATGAAAAAAAAGTCATTCTTAGCATGTCCCTTATTTACAGTATTCAGTAATTAAAGGTGTATTAAAGTTTATTTTTGTAGCATTGCGCGAAAGTTAGCTAAACGACGGTTTATCTGCTAGTCTGGAGATGTTTCATGATAATGTTTTAAAATAATTTTTTATTTTTATTTTGTGAATTGTGCAGGAGATAAGAATATTGCATAGTGTCTGATGTTAATATGCCACATTGTGTTCATGTTAACAATCTGAAGTTGATCATATGTACGTTAACAGTTACATAATGTGTTTAAATTGATTAATTTAAAACATTTTCCAAAAATCAAGTTGTTAATAATATGTTGTTGCTCATAACATGTTGCAGCAGTAGAAAAAAAAAAATGCTGATGTAACATATCAATCTATTATGAATTAAGTATTTCATTCTTAAGCATTGGTCATAAGAACAGATTATATATATAGTTTTGTGTTGTAATCAATGATTTTCTGTATAAACCATCAGAATTTAGAATTGCATAATAGGAAAGTTGATTTTCCAGGGTTTAGTTTTTTTGGCTATGAAAATGCCCCCCTCCTTTTAACAGACTAATGCAAGGCTGCAGTAGTTATCCATACTATTATTTTTGGGTTTGCGTCAGTGAATTATATTAGCCATTTTTTAAAATTGTTCTTGACTTTGCTGACATAGTTTTCGAACAGTAGGCTACGTGTATTTTTTTTCTTAAGACAGTAAAAGGCTCTTTTGGCACTTAATTTATTTTATGATTATAAAAATGAAAGATTAATTTATTTGAATAAAAATATAATTTTTTTGTGCAGTCATTATTGATAGCACTTGAATGATACATCATAGCTATAAATAAAGCTTAATTATGATTTAGAATGGAAAAAAAACGCTTCTGTAAGTTGCATTGAAAAGCAGTTCATGTTAATTTAAGTTTGTTCATATATTTCATCTGTTCTTTGTGCTTTATTTTTCAAAAATAGTTATACTAATGGTGTAAAAACATTAAAAGCATATTTTAAAATATGCTTTTATAATACGTGAATACAATGGTGAACAAATTAATCTGAATACAGTATTTTTAGCATTATATTTTATTATAAGAAAAAATTTTTAATAGTCAAACTTGTTCAAATTTAATAATTTATACACCCTCCTTTGTTTTTAATTATCTCATTAATCTTCGTAGCAGAGTCATTTGTGTGTGTTGGGACAGAGCAACAATTTTTTACTGCTTTTGATGGGTTATATCCATTGAATTAACAAGAAGAAAATAACAAACTTGACAATGAATTATAAAAGCACAAAAACAGTTAATTCTGTTAGTATATGAATTAACAATATACCTGAAACACCAAACAACAAGCAGTCTGCCGCAGAATGAAAATTACTTGCAGCAGAACAAAAATTCCCTTTGTTCAGATTAATTTGTTCGCTACTGTATGTAAAAATAAGGTCAAAATAATAATATACAATTTATAATTTAAGATGAAAACTAGTGATATTATGTAAAAATCAAACAAATTATTCAAAATTATTTTTGTAATTCATTCTGTTTAATGATAATTCAAAATGTTTAGTAAGTTTAAGTTGAATAAATTATAATAAATGTAACTAATATAATTGTTAACATACAAATATTTATAAAAAATCATATCAAAAATATGCTTATCATTATTTTTTTCTATAAAAACAAATGTAGAGTATTTTGAAATGTGATATTACTTAAAATTATTAATAACTTTTGGATTAATGGAACTTACTCCAAAAGTTGTGGAGTTAAATGGCAGCAGATTGTTTAGAGGAGTCTTAACAACTGTTAGAAAAAGTTAGGAAGCTTTTAAGCATGCATTTGTATAATATATTCATTCAGCCTTTGTTATGATAGTTCTTTTTATTTATTGTTTTTGTAAGACAGGTGTTTTCATACTGCAGAAGTGTACCTGTGTTTTTATGTGAATGTAAAATTTGTGTTGTCTTGTTTCCTGTTTTTGTGGGGGGATTTTCAAAAGTTTAATATAAACTTGATTTAATGTTTATTGTATCTAATGGTGAATGCATCCAGTCTAAATGCATGTAGCTGATTTTATTAAATAAACATATTTAATACTTTCAATAAAATTAAGCATGTATGCATTTAACTGAACTTCACATAGCCCTACCCTTTGATATAATTAGAACACTAGCATGTATCAACAAACAGATTTTTTAAATAGTGTGATAAGTTCAGAAAAAAAAATTACTTTGTTGTATTCAAAATTACAAATAGAATATTTAAGGTCATGCAGTTAACTGTCAGGGCAAGCAAGACAATTGAAATTAAATTGCAGTGAATGTACTAATGCTACATTACAGACTGGATGTTTATTCATTCTCAGTTGTAAGGAATACACATAAGCACGATGAAATTAACTTTAAAAATCACTTTGTATAAATAGAACACAAATCTTATATTAATAAAAACATAGATATTTTACAGATAACACATAAAATCTAAGAACTTTACATACTTGAAACAATGAAACTTAAGACTAGATATGTTATTCATTTTCTTATTCGATTTAGGATTTGCTCCATTAATAACATTGGTATCAGAAAATTCATTCAAGGTGTTGATAATTAGTTCTGTTAAATCTTTGGAGAATGAATGGATGCATTAATTTGAAAGTGAGTTTTGAATGATGTTAATTAATGTTAGAGTAATTTATACAGTATTTTACAACTATGAACAGTTCATAAACATAATGAAATTTTTTAAAAATATATTCATTTCAAAAATTTTGATAAGAAATTAGATCAGTTAAGTAACATTATCTACTTAGTGAATTCTATTTTCATGATTCATACATATTGATGTAGATATTATGGAAACTTTTAAGTAATTATGATATTGCATTCTCTCATATTGTTATTTTCACTTGTATAAACAGTAATGCTGAATACATCTTGAAAGTAGTAGGTTATGATGTTCTCAATTTAAGGTAAAATGTAGTTAAAATATTTGGCAATTCTGCTTTGCATTTAATTAAACTGATTTTGTTTCAATTCTTTTTAAGTTACAATACAGGGAACATATTTCATAGCTATGATATTTCCTGCTCATCATTGGATGATAAGAAAGTGCCATATGATTGTATTTTTGCCCACCACATGTTGACTTTTTCTGAAAATGCTTTTCCTGTTTTCTTAGCACTGTTAAAATATTAAAAGCATTGAAAAATATTAAAGAAAAATCTATTTTGTTGTATTGTATGGTTTCAAGAATTAATTGTTATATGCGTTTTGCTTGTACTCTAGAATAAAGTCTTATGCTGTAAAGTCTACCCACGAAAGAGGTAAAGGATCTTTAAATATGATCAAGCATTTATAAAAATATAACAGCTCAAACTCGAATTAAATTTTTGTATATTTTGATCTGATGTCACATTATTTGTGTACTTATTATGTTCGTTTATTTAAAATCTAAAATTGATAGCATTAAATTATTATTTTTAATTTTGGATAGGAGGAGGATGGATGCTGAAGTGGGTTTAATTGCAGCACAGCTGGCTGCTGCTGTAGAGCTAACCATGGATCCAGCTGCTCCTCAGAATCATCGATTTGATGCTTATAATGCTTGTGAACAGTTTAAAGAGAAGAGCCCATTGTGTGTTCAATGTGGTTTGTATTTGGCCCAGCGACCAGAGTTTTCACAGTTTGTACGTCATTTTGGTTTACAATTAATGGAACACTGTATTAAATATCGCTGGTATAATATGACACAAGCTGAAAAAGTATTTATTAAGGTAAATAAATGATTTTACTTTGTTAAATTACTGCAAATAATTATTTTTTTTTTTATGGGTGTTGCTTTCTCTCAAATTTAGTGATAAAAGTAATAAATTCTAACAAATAAGTGATATCATTATCTCTGTCTGTAAGTATCTACCTATCATAAGTATCTATATAAGTATCATATCTGTCTATAAGTATCTCTGTTGTTTCTCTTTTTCTCTCCCTACAATTAATTATATTCAGTTATACAGGATGTACAAAATATAAGGTATTTTATATCTGATTGTTATAAACAATGTGTTGTGGGACTATTTCCTGAACTTTAGGTACTTCAGGAAAAATGGATTCTTTGCAATAACATCAATAGAAAATCATCTTGATACAAGCATTGTGAAGTAGTACAAGCCACATAAAAGCTGAATTGCACAAAAAGAAGATGGTGCTATCAATTCGGAGGAATTACAAAGGTGTTGTGTATTTTTAGCTGCTAAAGATCAGTTCAGATCTTTACATTTGACTAATGAAGCTGGAGTAAGCAATAAATGAAAAATGGCCAGAATTAGCAAACTGCAAATAAATCTTGTTAATAAATGAATCTTAATGAATGTTAAAAAATAATCTTGCAAATAAATACAAGGCCTTGCACCATCAGATTACCATATATCTCTAAGTTTTGTAAAACTCTGAATGGTAAAACCTTTGCTAATGTTGGTGACCTGAAATTGCACTTTGTTTAGTTTTTGCTAATAAGAACCAGACGTTGTATGAGTATGGAATCATGAACTTACCAGAAAGATGGCAAAAGGTTATTGGACAAAATAGGAAATATGAGATTTGATCAAAAAGTACATCTGAATTTTTTAATATCCCGTGCTGTACAAGTTCAATTATCACAAATTTTTTTTTTTGTGTTTGTACACTTATCTGTAATGTATATTTATGTTGGTAGCCTTATTGGATGTTTTAATTTATTGTTGGCTGTCAAAAAGGTTACACCTGTTTTCGTAAGGTCAGTGATTTTTAACTTGTTGAAAAAATGGAACAAAGAATTTGCATTAAATTTTACTTTAAGAATGGAATTAAGTGCAGCACTGCATTGGAAATGTTGAATATTTTGTTTTTGCCAATTCTTCAATGAATAAAGCAAATGTTTACAAGTAGTACAAATGTTTCAAAGGGGGTTGTTGAAGATGTTGAGGATGATGAATATACTGGACTTTTCAGCACACCAGCAACCTGATAACAATGTTGAAAAAGTAAAAATTTTCTTTATCTGCTCAATTACTATCAGACAGGTAGTTGACTCACTATTAGGCTCATGCCAAGTCATTTATTAGATGTTTTAGGCATGAAAGTGTGGTAGCAAAATTTGTTTCAAAATTATTGAATTTCGATTTCGAACAGTGCCAAATGAACATTGCACAGGAGCTGAGTGAAGTGAACAATGATTCAGAACTGCTCAAATGAAGCAAATAAATTAAGCACCAACTGTTTTTAATTGGACATTTTATTAATTTTTTTATCTATTAATACTAAAAAATATAAACTGTATTGATATTTTGTTATTTTTTCAGTTAAATTGAATATGGGGTTTAAGCACAATATGCTTAAATGTCCTTAAAAACTGTGTACCATATTCTTGAATGTGATAAAGTGTAGAATTAGATTATCATGCTTCCAGCTATTCCATCTGATCATTTTTTGTTTCGGTTCTTTTACTTTACAGAAACTTTTGGGCCTCTTTCTGAGCCTTTTCAAGGCCATGGTTAAAGAAATTTTCTGGAACAGTACCTTCACTAATTTTAGTCATGAGCCATCACTGCTTATTTCAGTTTTAATATCAAAATGGTCCTTACTTAAAAAACGTGCCTCTTAATTTTACTAAATTTTTAATGGATGTTGATGCTTAACATATAAGTGCTTTCACAAAGCACTACATTACTATTAAAAGCAGGTATCTTGTATTAAGTTATATTGTGTTTAAATAAAATTTATTTAATTGGTATTTCTTATGCAGGATAATGCTATGGAACTTCTGGAAGGAGGTATTCTTGATGCAAACCCAATTGATTCTGCCCATCTGAAAGATGCATTATCCAGAGTTGTTGTTGAAATGATTAAACGGGAGTGGCCTCAAAATTGGCCTTTATTGTTGCCAGAACTTAATAAGGTGAGATGGTGGTGTTTTTTTATAGCTCCAGTAGAGTAATAAACTCAAAATTTATGAGGTAATTTTAAGGTGGTGTAAATTACTTAAGATTTGCACATATTGATGTTTTTGATGTTAGTTAAATGCTTAAGACCTCTTTTGTATTCTTTTTCAGGCTGCAAAAAAAGGCTGCGTTCAAACCGAATTAGTTTTGTTAGTATTTTTAAGGCTTGTTGAGGATGTTGCTGTTCTCCAGGTATGGATGAATTAATGCTTTAAATATTCTAATAAGATGTAAAATATATTCTTAAAAGACCAAGTTTTGAGAAGGAGATATAATCTTTAAAAAATATGCTGTATGATTGATATCATAAAATTTTAGAAATTAACTGGCACATTAAGTGACAAAAAAAAAAGTGCAATCATATAAAATTTTGTATGTTGATGAAATAATAATTAAAAGTTGCTAAAATAACAAATAATAAAAAATTATTATAGTTTAATAAAAAATATAAAAAGCAAATGTTTGCTGGTTACAAACTGACCAATGTACTTATTTATGATACTAAGTTTTGATTCTTTTAACATATTACGAAACGACTGACACTGGATAGGGAATCTTGGAGAGCTGCATCAAACCAGTCAAATGACTGAAGACAAAAAAAAAAAA
>JAAAKQ030135880.1:0-13364 GCA_010016005.3 Zanna intricata | reverse complement strand
TGGTCGACCTGAGATTGTACAAGACTACACTTCATTCACATTTATACACATCATCCTCTGAAGTAATACCTTACGGTTGTTCCGGAGGCTAAACAGATAAAGGGAGAGATGTGTGTTTGTATAAAATGCCTTATTCAGTCCAGGAGAGGATAGCTGGTAGTCGAGGCCTATATTCGTTCTGGATCTTTTGAAAAATCACGTCAAGTATTCATAGAAAAATATCAAAATGCCTGTATCCCAGCGAAGACTAGCATACAGGATTTATATAAAAATGGCGTAAACAGGATATATTTCATATGTAAAACGAAATAGGCAACCTTCCGTTAGAATTCCATAGGCCATTGCCGATATTGAAAAGAGAAATACTTCCAGTTCAAGAAAACCACTACGCAAGTTATCCCAACAATCTGTGTTAAATATACATGTTGCCGTGAAATTCTTCATCAACTGAAACCATATCGCATTACAACTTTACAACAACTGAAGGAGACATACAAACCGAAACGATCTATCTGATTATTGCAATTGGCTTCTCGAAAACATTGTTAGTGGACAGATACACCAATGTCGTATTTCATGTCAGACAAAGCATGGCTTATCCGGTCATATTAATTCGAAGAACACTAAGTATATAAATTCAGGTTTCATTCATACTATTTAAAATTCACGTCAGTTCGTCATTGAAGGAACGTTATGATGTATTCATGAAGAAATATGCTGAACTGGAATACATGGACCTGATTAAATGCTCCGTCCGATTAAATCATTTAAATCGGACATCGCCGATTAAGTTCTAAGGACTGTTTGCACTTTTTTCAAGGATAACTGCTGCAGGTGTTTGAAAATGTTCCTCTAACACTAAGTCCCAAAGAATGTTTCTAGCACGATGGCGCACCTCTCTACTTCCCTTTTTCCATTTCCATTCCACTTAATTCATCTTTTCCTTGCCGGCCTCCGTGGCTGAGTGGTAGCGTCTGGGTTTTTCATCCGGAGGTCCCGGATTCGAATCCCGGTATGACATTTTTCACACATGCTACAATTCATTCATCTCATCCCCTGAAGATATATCTTAACGGTGTTTTCGGAGGTTAAAAAAAAAAAAAAATTCTTCCTTGAAAAATGGATCGGTCGTGGAGAACCATATTCCTGGCCGCCATGATTGTCTGATCTAACACGTTTAGATTTTTGCGTCTATACTACTATAACTGTACATCTAGTTTAAATTTTAATTTTTTATAAGCGATTCTTAGGTGTTTCTATACATGATTTTATTTCAATACCTATTTATCGTAATTCATTCTTTATTTAAATTCTGTTTTAGGTAAGAATCAGTACAACATTTGGCGTAAAAGATTTTCACTTACTTCAGACTATCGCTTGCTGGTAATGTATTTTTATTAAATTTTAATTATTGTTTTTGAATGAATTGATACCACATACATGACACTAAAATTACTTTATTTACCTATAAACAGATACACGTTCAACATGGTTGAATGCCTAGAGTGCACTGACTGCCCAGCGCGAGTCCTCACCACACACACATTCCCACCATCTCAGCCCAGTAAATGCATGTACATGCACCTCAACACAGTTACACAGCTTAACAATTATTAAATAAATTACTTATTGGATTTTATATACATTTTACGCCAAAAAAATATTTTCAAGACAAAATATTTGTAATTAAAAAAAAAAAAAAAAAAAAAAAAATCACTTTCTGAATTATAAAATATCAGGGTGTGGTTTTAAATTTTTTTTTTTGAATTCGTTTGTACCATTTACAGATCGCATTAAAAATCAACATTATTATGAATTATGTTTCCTTTTTTTAATAATGTAATGTAATTTATAGTTGTAGGACTTTCCCGTCACATGGTTATTTATATATAAAATATAATTAATATATTAATGACATATTGAAAAAGATCAACGTATTAATTACTATATAATAATATTGGCTTGTGGTTAAAACCGCAAATTTTAAATCTTGTTTTACTATAAATAAAAAAACTTCTATTTCAAGATCTGTAATTATTAAAATTGTTTTCAGCGCCCTTGGATATGAGTAAGTTGATCTCACACAACCATGTTTGTTAATTTTTGTGCGAACCCCAAAGTGTGAATCAAAGTTTAATTTTATATAAAGTCTTTTTGTAAAGCTGTATTATTTACAATAAAAAAGGGAAAGAAGAAAAATGTTAAAAAACGCATAACTTTTGGTCGGGTCTGGCTGCAAGGTGGGGTTTGGGGTTACCTATTTAATAAAGATTATTTTTTATCCATAAACAACAACAACAAATAAACAACAACAGAAGAAATCACAATGAATAACATAGCGATTATAACAAAACTTTAGTTTAGACCATTTTTTTTGGGATGGGAATGCGATTTTGAAACTAATTTTTGCTAATATTGTTTGCGATATTTGTTGTTAACAAATGTTTTAAGAAATATGTGGTCTTAATTAGGTGAAATCTTGAGATTCTTTGGGTGATCTTGCTCTACAGCCCCGCCTCTTTTACCTATTAAAGGTTGAAAATTCAATGGCATCAATGCCCCATATACAAATGTGATCTGACAAAGTTTGATCAAAATCGGTCCAGTTGTATTGGAGTTATAAGATAATTTACAGTGCGACTCCAAACAGATGTACATAAGAACATCCGAAAATTTCCATCCGAATTTTGGGTTCATTAGCTATCAAAAAAACAGTAATAATCGAAGAACATACAAAAGAAGCGGTAACAAAAAATTGAGTCTGACAAGGATGTTCCCTATCCCCGTTACTTTTTAATCTTTACATAGAACTAGCAGTTAACGAAGTTAAAGAACAATTCAGAACCGGAGTAACAGTGGAAGGTGAAAAGATAAAGATACTACGATTTGTTTATAGTAATAAAATTATAGTAATTGTAGCAGAAAGTAAAACAGATTTAGGAAAAACTTTGAATGGCATGGGTGAGGTCCTACGCAACATCCACCGCATGAAAATAAACAAGAACAAAACGAAAGTAATGAAATGGAGTAGAAATAATGTAGATGGACCACTGAATATAAAAATAGGAAGTGAAAAGATTACTGAGGTAGAAGAATTTTGTTATTTGGGAAGTAGAATTAATAAGGATGGACGAAACAGGAGAGATATAAAATACCGAACAGTTCAGGCAAAATGAGCTTTCGGTCAGAAATATAATTTACTTACATCAAAAATTAATTTAAACGTCAGGAAATAATTTCTGAAAGTATAAGTTTGGAGCGTAGCTTTATATGGAATTGAAACTTTCATATAAAGCTAAAGGACGATTTGAGTACGTGAGAAGAAAAGATTACAAGCTTTTGAAATGTATTGTTACAGGAAAATGTTAAAAATCAGATGGGTGGATGGAAATGAAGAGGTTTTGCGGCAAATCGATAAAAAAAGAAGCATTTGGAAAAACATAATTAAAAGAAGAAACAGACTTATAGGTCATATATTATGGCATCCTGGAATAGTCGCTTTGATGTTGGAGGGGCAAGTAGATGGGAAAAATTGTGCAGGTAGGCAATGTTTGGAATATGTAAAACAAATTGTTAGGGATATAGGATGTAGGAGGTATACCGAAATGAAACGACTGACATTAGATAGCGAATCTTGGAAAACTGCATCAAACCTGTCAAATGACTGAAGAAAAAAAAAGGTATTAAAACGTCGTCCACCGGCCTGGTATAGTGGTGAACTCAACATCGCAAATCAGCTGATTTCGAAGTCGATAGTTCTCTTTTTCAAATCGTAGTAAAGGGAGATACTTTTATTCGGATTTGAATATTAGGTTGTGAATACCGGTGTTCTTTGATGGTTGGGTTTCAATTAACCACCAGGTTTCAATTAACCACCACATCTCAGGAATGGTCGACGTGAGACTGCACAAGACTACACTTAATTTACATTCATATATATCACCCTCATTCATCCTATGAAGTAATATATTACGGTGGTTCCGGAGGTTAAACAGGAAAAAAACCAAGGTGTCAAATGTTATGATCTGGTGAAAACCGCTTATGTCAAAATTGGACCGATTAAATTACTTTTCCTTGTAGAGCTATAGTGCTATTTAGACGGGAAAGTAAAATGTCAAGTGATTCAAGATCGGTAACTAATAATGAAGGTATTGTTTTTGCATATTTTCAAAAATATACAATAGTAGATTTAGGTGTGTTAATGACATATTTATTTGGTGATATTTATTTTGTTATGGTTATTATTTAATTCTCTAATTTTAGAATATATAAGGAGTAATTGTAAGGAAATGAATAGAGCACATTTAATTTCAAACGTATATAACAGTGAAAGTGTTATCCAAGGGGAGTATTAGTTTTCATATAATAAACGCTAGTTCATTTCTGGCTTACACCACAAAACCATTATTAGTATTGTTTCTTTTATAAAGCGTCATAAATTTCTTCTTAAAATTTAATTTATTGATCCATTTACATTTAATATAAATGTAAAATTCTAAATTTACAATTTAATTCAGTGTATATAAAATATTTACTACTTTAAACAATATTATCAACTTAATTTTAGTTGTTAGTTTAATTTTGTTTGTAATAAATATTGTTGTTATTGTTAGATATAAAATTCAATATTTCAATTTTCTTTTGTTTTAAAAATTATTTTTATGAATTTAAATTTTTAAATATAACATTTTAATTCTATACATTCATACATACATTTATATTGTCGCCGAATGGCTTCGACGGCAGTGGAATCTTAAAACCTTTTGGTATCCCTGAAAAGGGCCGTTTATGTCGTTTGCTCTGAGAAGAGCTATTGGATCCGGGAGATGATCTCCGGTGAAGTTGACTCGGCTGCAGTCGGGGAGTTGTGGCTCGTCCGTTGAAATCCGACCAGGCTTTCCCTCAGCAGCGGTTGGGTTCCCATTAAATCATGGTAGTGGAGACCCCCAGAGCCCCGCAGTGTCGGGTTGGCGTCATTCATCATTCGCCGAGGTGGTTCTTCCCGAGCGGTCCCACGCCGGGCCGATTCTCGTAGCTGCGTCCGCCAGCCAGAGCGATAGAAGCCCGGCAAGCTGGAGCGGGAATGTAGTGTCCCCATCCAGCGACACCCTTGGCGGGCCGGCCAGGCCTGTTGCTTCGGCGCGGTGGTCTAGCGTTGAATGAGCCAGGGAACTCCTTCGGTCTTTTTCCATTTTCTTGTTCTTCGAGGTCTTCTCCAGGCGGTAATTGGTGGTGAAGTGAAGTTTCATGCCAAGAAGTCTTCATTTATTAGAGCCTGCAGTGGTGGGGTAGCGCCGCTATGATAGGATTTATGCGCGAGCAGATAGTTGTGTGGTGGAAGTGCCCGTCTGCGAACGCCTGTAAGTATACTGCACTTCCGCTGATATTTTCTCATCCTTGCGCGTTGCCGAGTTAAAGGCATGTGGTAACAGTATATATATATTAATGTTTCAATCAATGTATGTAATCAGAAGATTAATAAAATTTCAGAAAGTTCAACTACATTCAAATAAATAATTAATATTTTACTATTAAATGCACTTTTCAATTAGAATTCATGTATGATTTACACGAAAAGTATTAATAAACTATAGTAACAGTTTTAAAACTACAGTACAAGTATTCTCTTTTTCTGTTCAGCTTCCGGAACTACGATAAGGTGTTACTTCAGAGGATGAATGAGGATAAAATGTATGAATAGAAGTGTAGTCTTGTACAATCTCAGGTCGACCACTCCTGAGAAGTGTAGTTAATTGAAACCCAACCACCAAAGAACACCGGTATCCACGAACTAGTATTCAAATCTGTATGAAAGTAAAATTAGCATTACTAGAATTTGAACCTTAGAACTCTCGATTTCGAAATCAGCTGACTTGCCGTATCGCGTTAACTACTAGACCTGCCGGTTAGCACAGTACAAGTACTGGAAGTAACTACAATATAACTAGAGTACAGTTAAATATTTTAATGTAAAATATAAGTAATTATTGTAAAACAGAAGTACCTGTAATTCAATAAATACCTTAATACTATTTAATGAAAATAAGCTGAAACCTTTGAAAGTTTTTGAAGTCCAAAATACTTCTTATGACTAAAAGACTAATGTACTGTAGTATTCTGACAATGTCAGTGTATACAACACAGTACACAACTCTGACAATTTACTGCATACTACTATGTAAGTATACGAGCTGTACGAGATGTTTTCGTAAAGGAATGACTATCTAACTGTTCTACCCGTCCTATCAGTTTATCTCTCTCGCACGAAATGTGCTTAGCTATACGCCACCCGGTATAAATATTTCTCTTCAAAAAAAAAAAAAAGAAAAAGAAGCTCGAAATACAAAAATAAAATTCACCAGGCCATTAGTCTACATTTTACATTGTTTTATGATGAGAAGTTTTATTTTATTTTATTTTTTTTTTATTCCTTTTTTCAGAGTAAGTGCTATTTTCCTGTAGGAGTTTGAATAATTAATAAAGATACTTTTTAGGGAATCGTTATATTGAAGTTATCCAGTTATATTTAAAAATTTGTTTTCCCATATTCCTTATAAGAACTTATAAATTACAACAATTACATGCAGTAAGAATATATTGTTATGGTTGGCTAAGAAACTCGTGATTTTTATTTTTTTTAATTTCTGTTAAATATTTTTAAATAAAAGAGAATGTTTTTTTTTCAATACATTTCAACTTCAGTATGTTGTCAAAAAAGCTTATTCTGCTTTCTTCGGTGATCAGAGAGCAGTTCACCCCCATTGGAGGCTTAATTTCAGAACCATGCGTGTTCTATGTAGGGTGTATGCGAAGCAATAATTTCTGTATGCTGCAACTGTCTGGACTCATCGAATGAAGTACAAATTATAGAAAAATATTTTGTTGAGAGCCCAGTGTCTCCTCTTGTTATATGTGATTGGTGCTTACAAGACTGTCTTTCGAGAGGTGGTCTTTGTTATTTCTGGCATTAAAGCCCATTGATATCCTTAGGACTGAGTGCCAAAGATTTTATGGTGATAAGAAGGTAGACTAACTTACATCTGAGCGCATAAAAGAAATAGACGGCCAAGGTCTAAAGGTGGGGGTAAAGGTGGTGATTTATGACAAATCATCGGATTGAATAGTTCGATTGCCTTCACACGAATGATAATTTTCCTGATATAAGAAGTATACAGATAGTAAGGTGGATTTCCCCCGATTGGAATGTTACACAGTTTCTTTTTGACCATAATGCTTTTCGAGATTACCGAGATTTTCGAGGTACTGAGTTATGGACGAACCATTACGAGACCCAGCCAGACCGAGTTAAATTTTTACACTTAAATATTATTAATTTATTTAATTTACCGCTCAACTGTGACGTCACAAAATAACAGCAGTTTAGAGTGTTTTTTGGGTTAGAGGTGCAATTTTTCAAGTTTTTTTGCAAATATTGTTATTTTTTAATTATTAACATATGTAGTTAGCAAAAATATGACCTTAATTAGGCTTTGAGATACTGAGGTTGATATTGCTTTACAGCCTCACCCTTTGACTTTTTAGGGTGAAAATTTAATGGCATCAATGTTCCATATGTATAGAATTAATCTAAGTTTGATCAAAACTGGTCCAAAAGTACTGAAGATGATTTAGAAGCCAACGTCGAACATACATACGTAGAGAGAGAACATTAACATCCGGTAAATTTATATCCGATTTTTTTGGTACCTTAGTGTCAAAACGTCATGACCGGTGAAAACAGCATATGCCGAAATTGGATCGATTCCAATACTTTCCCTTCTAGAGCTATAGTTCTGCTGAAGCGTTATCGTGATGGGAAAGTTAATGCATTACCTTCAGCTAAAAACCGTTGATTAAGTTTCGTACAAATGTGGATTCAGTGGTCTTTGTAATTTACTGTCTCGGAATTCATCTAGAACACATTTTGCGGTAATTTAACTTATCATGGATATTCGAAATATGGATAGAACTGTGCTAATATTATATCTAAAATTTTCAGAAATTTCCCAAATATTTATTGAATAAGTTCATTAATGCAATTTTCCATTTATCAGTTGAGACAAAGCATCGATTTTTCAGATTGACGGAGTGAAATTTCCACTGGTTTTTCGAAAAAATTGGTGATATTTGTTCTTTTAATCTTCAGTTTTCTTATAAAAATTTAAACTTTTTGCCTTACCTGTTTTAAAAATCGATGGTTTTATACCTTCAGAAAAGAATTTTTTTTTCACGATATAAATTTCAAGCGGAACAGAAATTTTGAAAAAATAAGAATATTACCATAATATTGGAGATACTTTACGAACAGTTTTTTCAGGTTTACCAACTTCAGTATCAGACAGTTTCAATTTTTTTTTTACGTTTGACTAAATTTTTGTAAGAACCTCATGTAAATTATGTAGCACATTATATAAAAAGGAATCCCCGTTGAAATATATTTATTAAATAGTTTACATAGTATTTCTGACGGAGAACGTAGTACAAACACAAAGTAGTTTTGAAGTACTGTACTATCAGTGGTATAGGAGAAAAAAATAACAAGAATCATAAAAAATCACAGATTGATGAAACATTTAGAGAAGAAAGAATAAACTAACAAAAAAATGAAAGAAAAACAGAGAGGAAGGATTGATTAATGCACAACACTCAGCGGGTGTAATTTCACAATAGAGTATCTAAGGTTCAGAACGTATAGCCGTTTAAACCTTCTGTCATTCGTATTCTAATGATTAAAAGTTTTCCGCTATTACCATTTTTCTCTTTAATTATTAAATGACCCTCATAAAAAAAAAGAATTATTGTAATTAAATTTAATAGGTTCAATATGCTATTTAAAAATTATACGAAATAAATATTTTAAATACTATAAAACTGTATATAATAGAAATTAAAAACAAATTTTTTCGTATTTAAAATAAAGCAGTAAATTATGATCTGAAATATATATTATATATTCCATTATATATTTTCCTAAAAAAGAAACAAATATTTAATTACAGGTATAACAATTAAGGTATCAGAATTTCATTGGTCTTAAAATATTTATTTCTTTATCTTAACCTCCGGAACCACAATTAAGGTATATCTTATATCTTCAGGGGATGAGAGGAATAACTTGTAGCATGTGTGAAAAATACCATGCCTGACCTGGATTCGAACCCGGGATCTCCGAATGAAAGGCCGAGACGCTACCACTCGGCCACGGTGGCCGGCTATTATTATTATTATTTTTTTTCTTGTTTCATCTCCGAAACTACCGTTAGGTTATTTCTTCAGAGGATGAGATGAACGAAGTATAGCGTGTGTGAAAAATGCCATGCCTGACTGGGATTCGAACCCGGGACCTCCGGATGAAAAGCCGAGACGCTACCACTCGGCTACGGAGACCGACACAATTATTTTATGGTGCATACTTAAAAAAAATTATTTCTACATTAATAATATTGAATTTATAAAAAATATTATGCATATTAATAATAAGCACTGTATCTTTATAGTGTTGAAGAATTTTATATAACGATTTAAGCATCGTATTTTATCTGCTACTTAAAATTGGTTGCTTCCTTCTTTTATTATACTGCATGATCTGGAAGTGTGACTGTCCCCCCAGTCTCACCAAAACCATAGTAGAGGTAGAATAAATAATTCTGATATGAGTGGCCATCTTCTTGTTGATGTAAATTTAACGTTTAACACCTCTTTTCACTATTTTCACAGGGCGAATTGTAACCTTACGTTCAAAAGTCAAAGGACTTTTTGAATATAAGATTGAGTTAAGATAATATAAGGTATAATGATTCTTCTCTCAAGCTCTTGACTTTAAACATGAAAACTGAAGAGTTTTTAAAAAAAAAATAAAATCATCGTTGATTATAAATATTTCATATAATACAAATTTCTTTTTCATTCCCATGCACAAAATTCTTTGTAAGTTTCTGTGGTGAATTAATTTATTAGTCAACTCTAATAAAAATATTATTTTTTAATAGTATTAAAAAATATTTAATATCCTTATTTCAATAAGGATTAAATATTTATATCCTTATAATAATAATAATAAGGGTATTATTATTATTTTAAATAATAATATCCTTATTTCCGCAATAAGGAAGTATTGCGATCGCGAAAAATTTCGGTTTTCAGATTTCAACGGAAATATCCATTTTGACCATCCTGAATCCATTTTGACTATTTTCGGCTGATGTCTGTATATACATCGATAGTCGATAGTCTGATAGTCTGTATGTTCATTAATATCTCGTATAACTCAAAAACAATTAGCCGTAGAATATTGAAATTTTGGATTTAGGACTATTGTAAAATCTGGTTGTGCACCTTCCCTTTTAATTGCAACCGACTAAATTTAAAAGTATCAATAAAGCCCAAAATCCCCCCCAAAAAAAAAAAAAAAATTAGATTTTTGGCTTTCTCTTAACTGCAATAATAAGCCCTCATTGAGAGCTTTTCAACGATGTTCATTAAGTGGTACTTATTTTTATTGGTCCAGAGTTATAGCCAACAAAATTTTAATTAATGAAATTTTTGGATGCTACAAGGGGAAGGCAGATCGGTTCGAATCAGACATCTCCTTTCTTAAATTTTTTTTTTAATTTAAGTATATTGATTTTTTAGTAATTACTAATCTCTGATTGTAAAATATGTTTTGTCAGTAATCAAAATTAAAAAAAAGTGGAAAAATATTACAAGTTATTAATGAAATAAAATTATACTGACTTTTAAAAATGTAAATAAGTAATTTAATAGGCGTACAAGGAAGTCATGTAGTGTCTACATCAGAATATCTTAAATTAAATTCGCCCGGTTTTCCTGTTTTACATATTTTAGAATAACTGAAATAGAAGATAAAAAATGATTATCCTCTATACAAAATATTTTCTGGCTTGGTAAAGTTTTACAATATTGGTGCTTATCAACATAGTTAAAAAGAAACGGAGCGATCGGTTTGAAGTTTAGAAAAATAGTTTTTTTTTACAAAAGATAACATCACATGAAACATTTAGTCCAAATATATATATATATATATAAAAAGATTTAGACAGGAAGATTTTCAAGAAAAGCATGCTATTCTGCAGTCTAATAGAGTTTTCAGTTTTATCTTTGGAATTTTTTTTAATCAGTTAAAAATTTGATACTAAAAATCTGATGTGGACACATATGACTTTCTTGTACGCCTGTTAAATTATATATACACATTTCTTTAAAAAAAAAAAAAGTACATAAAATTTTATTTCATTAATAATTTTTTTTTATTTTAAAAATCTTATTTTTAATCAGAAGTTAATAATTATTAATAGATCAATATATTTCAATTAAAAAAGAAAAAAAAAAAGCAGATGAAGTCTGATTCGAACCGATGTGAACCCTTCTTCTTTTTTCTGTGTAGTCTCCAGAACTACCATAAGGTATTACTTCAGAGGATGAATGAGGATGATATGTATGAACGTCAGTGAAGTGTGTAGTCTTGTACAATCTCAGGTCGACCACTCCTGAGAAGTGTACTTAATTGAAACCCAACCACCAAAGAACACTAGTATCCTCGATCTGATGTGTACCCTTGTAAGATCCAAATATTTCATCAATTTTTTTTTTTAATACTACTTTTATATATTTATTTTAACATCCGGAACCACCGTTAAGGTATATCTTCAGAGGATGAGATAAATGAATTGTAGCGTGTGTGAAAAATTCCATGCCTGACCGGGATTCGAACCCGGGACCTCCGGATGAAAGGCCGAGACGCTACCACTCACGCCACGGAGGCCGAAACTTCTTCAATTAAAAAAACATTTATCTGGCTATATCTCTGGAACTATTGAAAATAAGTACCAGTTATGATATATCATTAAAACGCTCTCAATGAGGGATTATTAATGCAATTAACAAAATTTCCAAAATCCAGTTTTTTTTTAGTTTTTGGCTTTTTTGGGCACTTTTGATTCAGAAGATTGGTTATAATCGTCTGAACCAAAGGAGAAGGTATGCAACTAGATGTTACAACAGTCCTAAATCCAAAATTTCAACATGCTACTACTAATCATTTTAAGAGTTATGCGAGATACACCCATACGTACGTATGTACAGACGTCATACTGAAACAAATCAAAATGAATTTAAGGATGGTGACATTGGATGACTTAAATTGATGAAAATTTGAAAACCGAAAATTTTTGCTATTACTATACTTCGTACAAGGAAATAAAAATTTTTTGGGTTATTTTAAGGAAATTTCATTATTTATCCGAAATTCTTTACTCTAAAAATCAATTTAAATTTATAATTAAATACTTATTTCTGATTTACATTTAAATGATTTATTACAGTTAAAAATACTACGTAAACAAGGGCAAATAATAATATTCAGTTTCTTGCCAACTTATTGCATTATTTTAACACTAGGACTTTTATTTGTAATAAACGACAGTATTATTCAAAGGGTTTAATTATAGCTCAGATTTTATGCTCCAGGCATGTCTTACTTAATTAATATTATACGTTGTAAATGATTAAAAAAAATGGAAAACATTATAAATAAAGAACAGGGAGAATACACTATTCTTTAGAATTTTATATGGAAGTTGTTCATTCAAGTATATGTAGGCTTTGTTTTAGTATATATTTATATTTCATGATATTCTTTTGTTTTTAATTTTTTGTCTTTATTCTATTCGTAATTAAATAGTCATATATATTAATTGTTATAAGAAAGAGATTTTTTATGTTACACACCAAATGTTTGAAAATAAATTTATTTATATATATTAATGATAATTGTTATATATATATATTTATTTAAATTAATTTTTTTGCAGCCCATAATTCCTCTGTACATTAATTTTATCCTTACTTTTTAAGTACAGAATTAAAGAAACAGTCTTACCTTCATTTCCTTTCCATTATAGCGCTTTCAGGCATAAGCTTATTCTAAGTAATATATTCTGATTTATGTTTATTTCCATTTACACATATAACTATTATTTTTAACGCTTAATTATCTTTATAACTTTGGTTATTGAACAAATCATAAAAAACTTAAAATATTTACAGAACGAATATTTATAATAATTTTATCAATAATGACCTGTTGGTATGATTATATAATGTTTAAATAATTAAACTCACTTACAATAAATTTATAAATTTAGTCCAAGCGCTTTCGGAACGTAACTATTCCATCATTAGGAACTCAAAAATAAGTTTTTTTAATTTTATTAAAGCTAAAACTTCATAGTCTGTGGTAAATCGTTTATATAATATAACGTTTATGTTAGCGATAGTTAACTACTAGCCGTACGAGGATAATCAGGAATTTTAAAATAAAATAAATAAATGCTCTGGTATAAGAA
>JAAAKQ030135858.1:0-13365 GCA_010016005.3 Zanna intricata | reverse complement strand
AAAACGTTTTCAGGCATATGTTTATTGGAAACTTTTTTCTTATTTTTAGATTTAGAATCCGTTTCCGAGAGATTGCCAGTTTTTATACACCCTGTATAATAATGGTCATAACTCCAAGTAAGCGTTCGAAAACTGTTTATCTTTCTGAATGCAGCAGTATTAAACAACGACAGATAATTTCTGAGTGTAGCGTTGGACTACAGACAGTGAATGCTATTTTAAAACAATTTAAATAAACTGGTTTCTTTTCACCTCAAGGAAAAGTCAAATGTGGCCACAAAAGAACAACTACACCAACACAGCATCGGTTATTAGTTAAAGAAAGTAAATTTGATAACACTTTATCTTCTATGGACTTAACCCGAGAATTAGCATCCAGTGGAACAAATTTGCAAAAGAAAGGGGCTAACTGTTAGACGTCGACTTTTTGCAGCTGGACGGATAAGCTCACCGGCCAGCTAAAAATCAGCTTTTAACATCAGAAATATGCAAAGAAAGGTTTTTTTTTGGACCAAAACACATTAACTGGACAAAAGAAGACTGGAAAAATTTTATGTTTTCCGAAGAATCACATGGAACATAACATTATATTATTATCATGTTCCAAAAACATTATATGAAACATTTTAATGTTCAGAGGTAAAAGTTTCTATAAGTTAGAAAAACTACAGATAAAAATACATTACGGGCTCATATCCAATAATCAATTCCAACAAAAACATCACTAGAAAAAATTTTTTGGGGTTGTCTCACATTTGAAGGATCTTGTTCATTACTTCCAGTAGATGGTTGTTGAAAAATGATGGATATATCAATATTCTGAAGGAAGAGTTGTGACAAAAACTCAAAACAAATTCCCACAAGGCAACGAAATGTTCCAGTAAGATTTGGCACCGTGCCATATTGCCAAGAAAGTAGAAAACTTTTCCGAAGAATGAAACATTCAAATACTCCCGTGGCTAGGCAACTACATAGATTTAAACCCAGTTGAAAATGTTTGGACAATGGTCAAAAAACGACTCTCAAAAATGATTCATATCAAAAAATTTACCTCATTAAAGCAATTCGGTTTGGTTTCATGATGAAACAATCAAAATAATCGTTAGTACATTATTGAATCGAGATCAAATTTTGTATGCGAAGTTATTACGAATAAAGGAAAATAAATTAATATTAGGCATTCAGAAATTGAACAAGTATGATTTTTTTTCATTTAATAATGTTACTTTTTATTAAATAAAATCTGTGTTTGGATTAACTTGCAAGTTACTTTGCACATATAAATTTGACTAAATCGGTTAATAAGTCATTTTACTAACTAAATAATAATATATCTTAAAAGTATATTAGTAAAGCTATATGTCCGGTGGATGTACAAAAAGTCAAACTTGAGGGCACTTATTGGGTAAATTCAGGAGCTCTAATCTCTCTTAATCGATATATATAAGTATAGGCTTAAAACGAATTTTTATCAGCCCATTGATCTGATAATATGACCCTTACCGGATTTAATTTATCCAATTTTTACGAAAATTTACTAGAAGGGATTAATGTAGTCTTTGGTATAATTTTCAGCTATTTCATCAGAAAATTTTACAGAGATGTATCACTGTTTTGAAAAATCAGCCAGAGTTGAGTGTACCGAGTTTTTTTAATAATAAAATAAAAAAAAAAAACAAGTGACTGAAGTCTGCATACAGAAGCAAAAATCAGGTACATACATAATTTACTCCAAAGAATGAAGCAATATTTTTATTGTGTTTGCTACAATTTTTTTAGGGGAATATTTTATTTGGCAAGTAGATGGAATGATTAAAAAAAAGTAGTAAAAAAAGATTTTCTAATAAAAATTGACTAGAATAAAATCTACAAGACATATGTAGGTAGAAGAATGGAAAACAACAATAGGAAAAAATAATAGACTGAAGAAGAATGAATGTTTGTTAATGACGAGGTATTGAATGGTTTCATTATTTGTTAGATGCGCGCGAATGCGAACGCGAAGTGAGTGCAAGCAGGAGCACGAGCACCATCGTTGTTATTCTTCTTTCTCCTAATTACACACGCCACGTGAGATGAACTGAGACTGATACCGCAACAATAATTTCAATTTGAATGGCGCCCCAGGCCGGGCGCGAACAATGGAACGTGATTACTTCACATCGACATTATACTCCTCCCTCGTCTTTGAATCGCCTCCCCCTCCCCCGATCTTGTCTACAAAACTACTAACAGACATACACCCTTCATTATTCTCTCCCTAAAACATGAACCTACCGAATAAAATTCTTATTTTCTGTAACGTGTACAGGATTGGAAAAGTGTAATACCTTTCTCTTCTGTACAATTTTCTACATTAAATTATCGACAATCGGTCTTAGGTAATTAATACAGTATTTTATAATCTTTATAAAGTTATATTTAAAGTTCACAGTTATTCATCATATTCTTAATAGCGGAAGATATATTTTATGCTCTAGCCTGATAAATTTAAAAAAATCTCATTCTGAGAACGGAATTCAGAGAAAAATAAATTTACAGGATAGATCAGATCAATACGCTCAAATAATCAAGCAGTTTGGAAAAATTATTTATGATACAGAGAGTTTATTAAACTATTTAAAACATTTTTCATTAACTATTTTCATTTGAATTTCCGATGATATAAAGATTTTTTTATTCCAAAAAATAATCCAAGTAAAAAGCCAAGTTAAATTCCATAAAATCCAACCTTCTCGGAGATGAAACATCTCATTCTTCTATCTTTCATCTCTAATTTTCTTTTTAAAAAAACAGCCTAATCGTCTTGTTGTACAAATTCCCAGACCAAATTTGATTTCTTTAAATAAATCTTGCCTCAAGATATACAATAAAGATATACAGTAAATTATTTCTTCTCTATTCGTTAATTTCCTATATATTAATTATAAAATATAGACTAAATTCACAAACTTTTATTTAAAACCATCAGTATATTTTATCATCAGCAAAAAGTTCATACAAACATATATACATGTCAACATTCCTAATGTGAACGTTGCAATCTGTTCAACTAATGAACAATAAGCAACACCCCACGGCTCAATGAGATGAGGATATATATGACATGTAAATGAAGTGTACTCTTGTACAGGCTCAGGTCGACTATTCCTATGATACGTCGTTAATTGAACTCCAACCACCAAAGTATACCGGTATCCATTGTCTGCTATTCAGATCCTAGTAAAAATAACTAACTTTTACTAGGATTTGAATCTTATAACTTTCGATTTCAAAAATCAGCTTCAAGAAAAAATATACATATACAGAGTGTTTCATTTTAATCATCCCAAACTACTAAACTACGCACAATACAAAAAATGACCAAAACAAAAGTTACTCATACTGAAGGGGGAAACCTCCTGGTGACATTGTATTTGAGCTTAAAATTAACCTTGACATTTCAATTTAACACAATTTTTCAAATGGAATGACCTATTTTTGATCTCACCAATGAAAAGAGCAGAAAACTTTATATTGAAATATATGGCCACACATATGATCTTGGATCTTTTTTTAATATTATACGGCTAACCATCAAAGATAGTGTTATACGGGTGATAAGAGTTATACGGAGATACTGTTATACGAGTAACACGTTTTTGAATACAATATTTCTGGCCATACAATATTCCCTGGAATATTTCTATTACGCCATTTATCATTCAAATTAAAGGAAAAAGCATAAAAATGACTTTACAGAAGTTATATGGGTAGGAGGGGGATATCCGACGATGATCTCATCGTTGGATGATCTCCGACGAAAGGGAATCTCAAGATTGAGATTCCTTTGGGAGTTAATCCCAATGTCATTCATGTTTTTCAAACGGAATTACCTTTTTCGATAGCACTAATGGAAAGAGCAAGAAATGTTACGTCGACATACTTGAATTTAAATAAAATCTTTTAAAAACTTTTTTTTTTGATACCTTTTTATCATTTTGTTTCATTTTTTTTTCCAGCTTCTTAAAGTTCATGGTTTAGGAGTTAATCCCATACCATATCCGATTAACACAATTTGCTGAATCAAGACAGTACCAGATAGCAATTCTCTTCCCACAGTTTAAAAACTAGTAAATGTAAATATCTGTGAAAAGAATCCGGAATGCTTATAATACTACCTCTAATGGTTAGGCATACGACCTTCAAAGAAGGTAAAAAAACAATCTAACCAGGGTCATAAGTGTGACCACATATTCCAATGTAAACTTTTCGTTCTTTTCATTGGTGAGGTCTAAAATAGGTCATTCTATTTGAAATGATCGTGTTAACCTTAAAATAAGGTATTGTGCATAGTTTACAAGAAAACTGCCTAGGCCGATTAAAATGAAACTCTATATATAAACATAATTTATAAAAATCTTTTATGTTTTTGTTGTTTAAGTCCTGTATTCTATATTCTTCGGAGACAAATTATGGTATAAAATTTGCAATATTATATGTTTTTTAACCTCATGTATCAAAAAATTAATTGGTTTCAGAACTTACTGACTTAACTCCAATAGTTTTTGAGACATTTTTTGTAAAGCTCAACATCTTAGGGGTTGAAAAACACACTGTTTTCATTTTGAAGCGAATTAGTATCATTAAACTGCCAATAAACAAAATGAATAAAGCTTAATAAATTTTGTAGAGAACGGTTTTAAGAAAATTGAAATATAGAATCAAAATTTAAAAAAATCGAGCTTAGCAAAGCATAAAATGTTATAATTCTAAAGTAAACCAAAAATTAGGTTAAAAATATTTTAACAATTAATATTTTATCTAAACAGAACGGATAAAATCGGTAATTGAACTCGAGACAAGATGAATTAAAATATGCTTTGATAACCTTGAAGTACAAGTTTCAGAAACGTATTGAATGCTCTTTCCTGAACTATGTATCACCAAATTGGTATTATATACTTACAATCTAATTTAAATTCACTGTGTACGTGTGTTTGTATACAAGCAACCACAACATCAAATTTTTTTTCTTATCTTAACATCCAAATTTTGTGAGTAGATGTAACTTTAATATTTGTTTGTGTACTGAATTGTGTCTTGTTTTCACCATTACGAGAGATAGAGAGATTGATTCTGAATAACGTGTTCCCTTTTTCAAACACCCACTTCTTCCCTTGCAATCTCTATCCATCTTTTACGCACGCAAACACGCACGTATACACACTTACACTACCATCATATTCCAACTGACTGGTCGAATCAACGCAAACGCAACAACTATCTAAACTCTAACTTGACTTGAATTCTACCATCAACCACTTCATCTTAATATAAAAAAATAAAAAATAAGAAATAACCCAGTTGCTTGTTAAACTATTTTAATTTTAAATTTGCATTGTACTAACTTCTTTTCAAATCTCATACTATTTTTATATTTCTATTTATGTTTTATTGTCTGATTTTAATAATATTTTTTCCGTACTTCATAAAATTTGTAATTTATTTTCCTATAGAAAGTATAATTTGCAAGCTTGCCGTATTTTAAACAAGAATAAAATCAAAATATAAAGTAAAATCTACTTAAAATGAATAAATAAAATTATTATTTAAAAATTGCATTGAATACTGAAATATATAAACATATATATATATATATATGTTTGGTTTTTTTTTTATGAAAGACGAGGCACTAACAACTGTACTTATTAGCCCGTTAAAAGATATTAAACTTAATTAAAATTTCGAATTTTTTTGAGTCGATGATAAACTACGATTAAGTTTTTTTTTTTAATAGCTGGTTGTGACTCAAAAATCACAAAAATAATATTCATATATAAACTTTTGTGGCTGGGAAATCTTCAAAACTATAGAATCAATTTTGCTTAAATTTAGTTATGCTTTCGTTGTGCATCTGAAATGTATCTGTGAAAATTTTATGAAGATTGGTTGAGTCGTTCTTCAGTTACGCTCAATCTAAAGTAAACAAAGAAACAAGATAACCAGTGAGCACAGTGGAATTTAAACTTTACGCTTGTGTGTAGGATCTACTCGTCAATCGAAGGTATGTAGTGCGTTATACTCTGAAAATCAGTGCGTTTCTGAGTGTTAAATAGTGAGGGCGTCGGAAACGAAAAGTCGGCATTCTTTCACAAAACTGTAGGATAATTTTTTTATGTTTAACTACATATATAAAAAATTATACCAACTCTGTCTGTAACCGTTTTGCGACCACAATACTAAACATACATTTACCAAACTGTAAAGGACATTCAGGATCATTTAAAACAAAAATTCAGAAGGGTCAACTAAAAAAATAATTAAAAAAATGCACCTTTTTTCACCATTTGGCAACATCGATATATATATATATATGTATATATATATGTAAGTATATATATGTTAACATTCATATTTAAATATATTAAATTATATCCTATATATGTCATCGCCTAGCAGTCGCATTATTTAACATCTAAAATCCGAACTTAAAAGGGATAATAATTAGATCTACAAGATATATATAAGTGAACTAAGTTTTAATTAATTTGGTTATATTCAGAGCTAAAAAAAAAAATAAAAGAAAATAAAAAATAATAATTTATGTTTGGAAATTAAATTAAATAATCTGAAAATTAATTGAAAACAGACTGCTTGTAGCGAGAGCCGCCCGACGCAATATCATTAGACCGCTCGGCGCCAATAGCAGCTAAATAAAAATGTGAGCACATACGACAAAAAACAAACCCATTCACAATCATTTTTGATAGAAAGTGATTATAGTTTAAACATTAAAAACGATAAGATTTTTTTTTGTCCTTTTATAAGGGCACCTTTCTAAAGAATTGTTAGAATTTACCAACTCGGTTATTTAAATAAAGTTTGCTTAAATTTATCAACTTTTCTGTTAAAAATAAACGAATTTTTTTTAATATATATATATATATATATATATATAGATTGTTTAAAATGTAACAACCAAGCCCCTAACATTTATTCCACAGTCTTATATAACGCATTATAATAATGAGATTGTTAAAAATTAAATAAAAAGATCAATTCTGTCAAAACAATTTTCTTTATCAAACGTTATGGATCATCAGCTTTTCTCATTATAATGAGTTACAAATTAAGTTCCTCTGCTCTTTAATACAGCATAAAGTTAAACAGCAAAATATTGAATTACTTTTGACAGACCATTTACTTAGAATGATAAAAAGAAATTCAGTTGGTTATCGTAGCAGCAGAACAAGTGCTAAAAGATGAAGTTTAGATCGGGAAACTTCAGAAGAACGGAAAAAGAGGATCGGATTCGCACATATGCCAGGTGAGAGCGTTAAAAAACAAGTAAAAACCTTTTTAAAGAAGCATTTAATTACGATTACAGGTAAAAATATTAAAACGACCCGAAAGTAAAGATTGGATTAATGGACAATGTTCCCGATTAGTGTCAAGCTCTTCGCTACTCAAACGAATCTGAAGTAATTTATTACAAAAAAGTAGAAGTCATTTTATCAACTCTTGAGACGCCTTTAGAACCACCTAAATCACTATACTGTAGTTTACTTTACTTTTGTTATTCAACGACATTATCCAAGATCGACGCGGTAACGTCGCCACGCTTTATACATGTCGCTGGTAAAATATATTTAAGCCAAAATGAGTTTTAAATAACTTCATTATATTCATGGCTAATGGTAGAATATTAATTAAAAAATCTTACAGAAATTGCAGTTTAAATTTTTCTCTCAATATGTAAATCATCTATTCCAAGAATAATTTTTTTTTTCAACCTCCGGGACCACCGTTAGGTATTTCTTCAGAGGATGGAGATGAATAATTTGTAGCGTGTGTGAAAATGTCATGCCTGACCGGGATTCGAACCCGGGACCTCCGGATGAAAGGCCGAGACGCTATCACTCGCACCATGGAGACCGGATATCCAAGAATACTACCCGGCAAAACCAGCTAGTATTTCTTAACTATCTATTGTTGTTTTAAAAATGATTTACGAAGCTGTTATTTTGGAAGATATTTAAAACATCCTATTCTCTTGGTAAAATTTTTTGTCTATTACTGCGATTTTTCAAATCTTAAAGAAATTGTTTTCCTTCTCATTCAATCTCTTTTTGGGTTCAATTGATGCAGAACAGACCGAAGCTATGTTCACAGTAAAGATGAAGGGTTGTTCATAGAATCTTTTTGGAGTTATTTATGAGGGTGGAGACTGCTTATCAATCTAAAGCTCTATTTTCTGTTCGGTGACTGCTAATAAGCCTAATTAACTGAAGTATCTATTGAATAATGACCGGATTTCTCTATTCTTATATTGTAAAATACAAATCAAATATCTTGTATACTCATATAATAATGTTACTGGATTATTGTAACTTCGTATAATGATAAAGAACCTCTTACTCTAATTTTACGTACTGAATGAAAAAATGAATATTAAAATAAAGAATTCAATAAATCAGTTTTACGAATCTTTCTGTTTTTTTTTTTTTTCAAATAATATCTTAATTTTCCCAAAATTATTGCATAATTCTGAATAGTTAAATTTAGTATTCTTCTATTAGATTCAAGCCATGAAATAAAGATTAATATTTATACATTGTAAATGTTAACTTTCATAACCTTAGCCTAATGGTCAGTAACGACTTATATAAATCACGCCTGATAACGACATAATCTTATTTAAGAATAACAAATATCCCTCATCAGGCATTTTAAAAAAGTGGCAACTGAATTGGCTTTCGTACTTCTCATCATTGAGCCAAATATACAGTTATAAATCAACATGTTAAATCCACCGAAATATAAGTTTTATTAAACCCTTCAAGTGAATCTTAACTTGTTCGTACAGTTCTGCCTTTTAGTGAAAATCACTACTATCAGAGAAAAACTCTGATTGGTACCTTTTGTATTCATATGATGCCTTTTGCTTTATATTATAAGCATATTATTTTGCTTTATGGTGCCTTTTGCTTTATATGATTTATAGTCATAATATAATATATATATATATATTCTGTTGTGAAACAGTACAGTATTCAGAGTGATTCACAAAGAGTAACAAATTTTTAGTTCTTATTCCACTGATAAAAATAAATAAGAAAATTCATAAAAATATAGCTTCGGAAACGATACGTTAGCGAACGTTAACTGGCAAAAGATTTCAACATGATTTCTGCGTTTCAGTAAAATTTAGCCAGATTGTAATGCTTGCTACCCAAATTAAAGGATGAATTTAGTGGTTTTAAATAAAATTTGACCTGAAAAATTATAAAAAAAGATAGATCCCAAAAGTGTTTTTTTGAGAAATCTCAGGTAAAAGCAAAAATCGGGCTCGATTACAACACTATTTTATATTTGACATAAAGGAAATTTGTTAAATAAGTAATGAAAATGTAAAAGTTTTAAACAAAAATTGTAGAGAATTTGATTCTAAATAAACTGGTACGAATAAAATCCACAGAAACGTAAGAATTTTGAAGTTTACTAAAAACAAAACATATCAATATATGGCAGATTTTTATTGGGGGGTATTGAACGAGACGAAATTTTCATATTCCAAAACAAAATAATTAAGTATATAAAAAAAGGAAGCAATTTTTTTTTTTTAATTTTCCAAACCTATATTTATATGAACTTTCTTCTTTATGTCTGTTCTTCATGTTCTTCTTTACATGTCCTGAAATTTTGTTACACTCTTTATTTGAAACATTCTGTATAATGCATTGATATAAATTAATTCAATTCAATAAAGAATAACAAATTTTATAGTAAATTAACCGTTATTTATATCGCAAAAGACAGTCGCTACAATCAGTTCATATGGTGGTGTATCAGTAAAATATTTCACATTTATTACTTTTCTTTTTTACTGTATCCGTAGAGTAACATATTTATCCCCACAACTATCTAGTTTAAATTGTAAAATAACAGTCATATATTATATATATTAAAATGCTAGTATTGTAATAGCATTTTTTATATGAAAAGTTCTCTTTCAGAATAATATGTTAAAAAACTTTTACTAAAACTGGTATAAAAGTGAGAGTTATGTATTTGAAGAAACCAAAATGACGCTTTAAATTTTCTTTTTTATATAAAGCTATAAAAAATTAAAAAAACAAAAAACAGTGATTTCTTTTCCAAATAATAAAGATCTATTTCTTTATTATTCTTAAGTTAATGTTTTTATTTTCAATAATTATAGATCGATCACTGGTAAATGGACTTAAAAATGTATTTTTACAATTAAGGTAATAAGTGAAATTATAAGAGTAAAAAAGAATAATAAAAATAAAAGATGTAAGATTGATGAAAAACGATACCTGAAAGCAAAGATGATTATGTTACGCGCTTTCAATTTCAAGAAATATATATATGATTATTTAGTGCTGATATTATTGGTTAATCAATGTACCGAAATTAATTTATTTTATGTTCAAGATTTACATAAAAAAAATATATTAAAAACTTTAACAAATTATTTTTAAAACTTAGTTATTTAAAAAAAAAAAAAATAATGTAAAAGGTTTCTCGACGCATACTTTCCAGACGGTATCAGTAAAAAAGTTTAAGAAAATTTAAGAATGTAAAAGGTTTTTACTTCTGCTTGGAACTTTTTGTAAATTAACAAGCTCGTTTGTTAAACAGTTTTTTTTTTTAAAAGATTAATACTGTGTAATAATTCGTTATGTTAGGAAGAATTAAGAAGTCCAACTTTATCCTACTTTAACTGAGATAATGATCTTGATGTGATGTCACTTCAATAGAAAAGAGAATCATCTAAAATCTATTTTTTAACACTCAGAAAGGGGTATACTAATATTTTTACTTCATTTTATTTATCCAACTCTTTCTGTAATATATGAATTCCCAGATGATTTGAGGTACAAGAAAAACCAATCAAAGTAATATATTTCAAGAAACAATGAAATTCACTACTTAACAATTGTCGGGGCTTTGCCATACTCTTGACAAAAAAAAATCCAACTGACCAAAAAGCCAACTTCTTTTTATTTTATTTTGTATAATTTTTTGCGCAAGAAATATACAAAATATAAATTTAATGAGAAAACTAAAAGAAGTATAATTTTTCTTTAATATTAAAATATTATTTTTTGGTTGTAAGAAAATTAAATGATTATAACTGCATTTTAATGAAATAATTAAAAATAAGGAGTTGACCCGACACATCAATTCGCTCACCACTGTGATTCACTGCATAAGCACATATGAAAAATATACCTTTTTCTTTTAACCTCTGGGACCACCGTTAGGTATTTCTACAGAAGATGAGATGACTGATTTGTAGGATGTGTGAAAATGACATGCCTGACCGAGACCTCCGGATAAAAGACAGAGACGCTACCACTCGCGCCACGGAGGCTAGCATGAAAAATACACTTATAAAAAGTCAAAGTAACCTCAAATTGAGGTTATATTGTCTACTATCGACCTTAAATTGAGCGTAAGTCAGGAAATCAATCTTCATCAAATTTTCATTTGCATAGCTTGAGATACACGACTACAGCATATCTAAATTTCAACAAAATTGAGTTGATAGTTTTGGAGATTTTTCGAGCAAAAAAATTTTCAAATTTTTTGGAACAATTGGGCGTAACTCAAGAACTTTTCAATCAGTATTCATAAACTCCTTACATTCACAGCCTCAGATTCACTAATACAGCATATCTAAATTTTAATGAAAAATTGATCAACAAGTTTTGGAGAGCCGCAAATTTTATACACAAATATATTTATCAATATATTACGATAAATTTGATTAATCCAGTGATTACGCGTAATTACTGGTGAATTTTATTAATCGTCTCCAATGTTTGGAGAATAACATATATAATTTGTACATTTAACGTTTAACCTACGTTCGCTTTGCTCGCTAATTAACAGTAATATTCTGATTATTTAAATAATAAATTCAGTAATTACTGCTTACAGTCGAGTTATTATTATTTTAATACGTAAAATGTTTAATAAATTCCTATATATTTATTAAATTCTCCTATAATGAAGGCTATTAATCCAATTCACTGGCAATTAAGCATAATCACTGGATTAATCAAACTTCCCGTAACAAATATACCATGCATTAATTTACCGTATATATATATATATATATATATATATATATATATACATACATACATTCAAGGAAATAATATTTTAATTGAAAGGTATTCCCGTACTCCTCATACCCCAGCATCTGGAGTTTTGAGGTATTGGGTAAAAAAAACTCAAATTCTTTCCCCCATCCAACCGTGCAACCGAAAGGAATATTGTATTTTTTTGAAAAGTCGGTATAAAAAGTAGGTTGCAACTTTAGAGAAATAAATTCAAGAATAAAATTTACATCCCTTTAGATTTACTACATTATTCTTTTAAATTGTTTAAATAAAATATCACATCGAAAATAACAAGCCAAATTTATCCCAAAACTGCAATAACTTAAATTTACTAATTTTTTTTAGATTTGAAAGGTGTCGAAAAATCCATTTTTATAAAATGTAATACACAGTAACGTGCTGAAGTACGATTGGCTTCTTCTTTTGTCTGAAGGAGTTATCTGACCAATACTCTTTCTTTTTTTCCGTAAATTTAGATAGGTTTGAAGGGTACAGAATCAAAAAATACAAATCTAAAAGGTCCAATGGAAAATTTCCAAAGTTATTAATTTTCCAACGTCCTTTTTCCGACATAATTATTTTCCCAATATTATTATTTTTCTACTTCTAACTGTTCTACTATTGTTAAGTTTTCAAAAATCATTATTTCAATATTGATAGATTTCCATAGTAATGACTTTATTTCTCTTGGTATATTTTTGTAAACTTTCTCGAAAAGTTTTAAGTTAGAAGCTACAATGAGCGAATGAAAAAGAGGTAGGGGTAGTTTTTTCAAAACGAAATATGTAGATAACAATTTGTCTTGTTTGGAACCATAAGTGTGCAAACTTTAATCACGATCAGAAGAAAATTGTACATCTGTATAAAAGACACCAATCTTCTTTATAAATATACAGAGTGATTCAGGAGGATAGAGCAATACTTTGACAACTCTTTCTAGAGACTAAAAATAAGAAAAAAGTTCATGTAAACATAGGTCCGAAAACGCTTCGATAGCGACTTATACAGGATGAAAATTTCGCCCGAGTTTCAGTTCCTCCGGGTAAATTAAGGCTTTCTGAAATTTTGGGAAGCTCAATTAAGGGGCAAGTTCAATTGCTTATTATGTTTTTTGAGCTGGGAAAAAAGTAGGTCTCAGAACTGTATTTCTGTTAGTTTCTAAGATATCCCATGTAAAACGCCAAAAATAGGGTAAAAAAACACATTTTTTTACGTTTGACGTACAATA
>JAAAKQ030135847.1:0-13365 GCA_010016005.3 Zanna intricata | reverse complement strand
TATAAAAATTTTTATCTTTACTAGGACTTGAACGTTAGAACTCTCGACGTCGAAATCAGCTGATTTGCGATGTCGCGTTAACCACTAGACCAACCCGGTGGGTAAGAGTGTCCAGTATCTATCATCATATAAGCAAACTAGTTGAGAAAATATTTTGTGGTCAGTATCATACATTTCCATTTTCTGAATTTATTTAAACAAGCAAGTCTTTTTCAATAACATAACATCAGAAGTGCAACTTAAAAACCATCTGCAAAAGTAAATATCTAAATAATTATAAATTTATATAAATAGGTACATATCCAATACAAACACAAAACAAAATAATTAATAATAATAATTTTAATCTTTTTTTTCAGGTCCCATTCCAAACAGCATTCTTCATAAAGTTGATGTATTTTTTATGGATAATGCTAAATGTGAAGAAAGTCTTAGAGGTACTCACTTAGGAAAATATTTTATATTAAATAAAGGTTTTTCCTGTGCCCTTCCAAAAACCAGCTCTGATTTATGCAAGGTAAGATTTTAATTGGCAAGTAATAGATAAAAAATCTGATTTGGATATCATATGACTTCCTTGTACAAAAATCCAAAAATAATATGGTTCTAAATTATAAATTCTAATTAATATTAAATAATCAGATGCTTCACCATATCTACTACACATACATATGTACAATAATGCCCATTAAATTACAAGTTTTAAAAGTCCATAAAATGTTATTTCCTAATAACTTCTGATTTTTTTCATAATTTTTTTTTTTGTTATTGAATTATTATTTATTGTAAAAGTTTTTTTACAATCATGAGTTAATAATTATTAATAAATCAGTATATTTAAATTTTAAAAAAAGTTAGAAAAATAAAAAGGAGATGAAGTCTGATTTGAACCGATGTGCCTTCCCTTATAAGATCCAAATCTTTCATTAATTAAAATTTCATTTGGCTAAAACTTTGGAACCAATGAAAATAAGTACCACTTATATATTGTTGAACAGCTCTCAATGAGGGCTTATTACTAAAGTTAAGAAATAGTTCAAACTCCAAATTTTTTTAGCTTTTTAGAACATTTTTGATTCAGTTGATTGCAATCAAAAGGGGAGGTGCACAATTAGATGTTACAACAGTCCTAAATCAAAAGATTCAACATTCTATAGCTAATTATTTTTGAGTTATGCAAGATACATATGTAATAATGTCATGCTGATATTACACAAAATGGATTCAGGGATGGTAAAACGGATATTTCCATTGAAATCTGAAAACCAAAATTTTTTTGCGATAACAATATGTGGTATTCACACAAGATTTTAAAATTAAAGATTATGAATAATGATTTTCTACAGATGATTAATAGTTACTATCTATTATTACTTACTAGATACTTAATAGTTACTATTAGTATGTTACTATAGCTATAAAACAAAGCATTATTTGAGTGACACTGTCATTCTTCAAACAAGCAGTAATCATTTAAACAATATGTGGGGTTTTTAACAAGGTAATGATAATTTAAAACTGCATATTTTACTGAGACATAACATATAGATTTAATATTATCTTAAGTTTTCTTTAACAATTATCAGTTTTAATCCAAGTTTTGGTGAAGAACTTAGTTTTAGTTTACAGCTGATCACCAAATAAACTTCATCATCACCACTGAAATCAATCCATTTCTAAACTTAAGTAAGCATAATCTGGTAATTCATAATGTAAAACAGTTTGTTTACTGATAACAATTAAGAATTATTTATTTAATATTCCATATTGTCTCTTTCAGAGGATTATCTGTCATTTTTGTTTTTTACATGTATTATTGTTATACTAGTAATCAACCTAATTAAGAGATAAATTATTCCAGAAAATGGGGCAGCTATTTTTAAATACAAACATTTCATGACACGCTTGATAAGGAAAGTGAGAAATGGTTTCCTACAACTTTCTCAACTGAGCTAATTATACAGTTGTATATCAGTAGTTTGAGCCTACCACAATAGAATTGATCATTCAGTCCTACACGTAACCCTCAGTCTACTTGTCACAGGAATTGACTCTTTAGTGAAGAACATTAATCACAGAAAAAGAGACTGTAACTAGTATCTTTTGTACTTTACATCCTTTACATGCATCATAACCATAAAGAATCTGGAACAGGAAGAATGTGGTACAAAAATACATATTTCTTGTCATGCTGATTAACTTACTAAATAACTGATTAATTTCTAACTAAAAAATTATTTTGATTTTGTTTCAGTGATGAAATATTTACATTTTTTCAATGAAATTGTTTATTAACCTTAGAGTTGTGAAAATAAACAAAGCTTCACAAAGCACACAGAAAAGTTTTCAAAGAACAATGACTAAGATAAGGTAGTTTCTCCACCCCCCTAGAAGCACACACAAGTTGTCATCTAATGATGTATACATTGATTAGATGGAGATGTACATTGTAAAATCTAAATGGTAATTCCACATCTAAGTAAGGTGAATAATTGTTCTTGAAGGATTAGGATTAATCAGCTGAAAGAAAGGAATCATATACAAATGACATTTTCTTCATATAATTTAGTTAAACAACTTCAGAAAAGTATATAAATAAATTAATTCTACGTACATGACATGACATGTAACATGATATGACACTTGGATACAGTTAAAATGATGTATATTTTTGTTTCCAGGTTGATGTAGGAGGTCCAGTGGCATGTGACCGTGGTGATGGCCATTATGAATTAGCAGGTGTCAACAGTTGGGATGTTGGCTGCCCAGCAGAACAAACACCCACTGTTTTCTCAAACCCAGATGCAGAATGGATTCAACAGATATTAAACACACCAACAGAAAAACTCGAACAAGATGAAGAAAAATACAATAATGACAAATTAAAAGGTGAATCGCTTGACCAAGTTGACATTGATCAAAAGCCAGGATTTGCACTAGGTTACGGCAAATAATTAAAAAAATCTTTATAGCAATTATTTTTAATATAAAAAGACTGTTTACGCTTTTATAATATTCATTAAATAAACTAATAAAATAGTACAAATATATATTATTTCTAAATAACTCTTTCAACATCAAAAATTAATTATATTACATATAATTAAAAAATATATGTAATTACATAGAACACATGTAACTACTCTGTTGTGGAAAGTAAAAGGGAGTTAAGGGAAGTAAACAGGAATTTAATTTGTATACTAGTAAGTGATTACTGAAAGTTTAAATTAATTTTTATTAGAACAACTAGTTATCACATACTTATGAATGCATAAATAGACAAAACATTTATATATGTTAAACTATATCCGCATTAACACCAACTCCCTTTATTTGATAAACAGCTTCACACTACGTCATAAAATTGGAATAATAACAGAAGAAATATAGCAACATTACTGCCTACAAAATTTTTTTAATTAGCCATTATGGATTTTATAAAAAAAAAACTTCTTAACTACTGTAATGTTTTATGAATTTATGATTTACATAAATTAAATTTTGAAATATATGTTTTCTTGCTGATTATGAATTCTGTTATTATTTTGGGGGCTTTCCTCCTAAGACAATAAGAGAAAATGGAAACATAATTTTTTATAAATTAATGAAAACATACTCATCAGTCTCAAAGAAAGTCTTAAAAACTGTCATTAAATTAAACTACCAAATGAAACCAGAAAGTTATTATAATTGCTTGCAACCTGTATTCAAATCTATTTTCATTCTCTTTACGTTTCATTATATAGTTTTATATAACTGAAATAATCTCTCATGAGTCGTTCAGTTTTTAAAAGCATCAAAATTACTTTCTGTGGTAGATAGGTAAAAATTGATTAAAGTTCTGTTAAGGTTCATTTAATTGTTTTTTAAATCTAAAGATAAGATGGTGCTACTGCAGTTTTCTGTATTTTGTATGCATAATTATTTTCTCTTTAATAATTATAATAAAAGCAGATGTACAAATTAAAAAAGAATAGTCAGTTTAATCAAACTCCAAGAAGGAGTTCATTGAGTATGGAGTTCAGTGTTCAACGTGATTACAAAAATTTGAAGCTGCTACTTTTACAAATATATTTGAGCAGAAATTTTGTAAACTGGGCTGAACGGCAAAACTAAGAGATCATATCACCAGATTATATAGTAATGAATTGTAAAAATTCAATACACTGAACAATGATGACAAAAAAAAAATTTTAACATACCCAAACTTTTAACACTATTTTTTTATTCAAAAAATTATATAAGTATCTGAGGAAAAAATTACATCCAGATTTATCAGAATAGTTTCCTCAACAAAAGAAAAAATAAAAATAATTATTAGGATTAATTTACTCAATGAAGAATAAATTACACTTCTCAAAAGCTATCACCTGACAAATTATACAAAAATAAAACTGTTGCGCTGTTATGCGTTTTCTGGTTTGTTGAAACAGTGAAATATTACAAAGAATGACAAAAGAGCCAGAAATAATTAATGCCAACAATAATAATTAATAAAAATATAAAATTACATTTCTTACACCAAATAATGCAGAACAGTGAGGACTATCAAAAGTCTTACAAAAAACCCTCACAATAAAGTTATTGGACATTTAAAAAATATATATATGGGTCAAATTGAGAACCTTCTTTTTTAACTTGGTAAATAAAAATACAAGGAATTCAGAAAAACATATATCTATATATGTCTATAAAAAATGTACAATAAATTTTTATTTATTAATACAGCCCAAAAACAAGTCTAGATATATACAATTTTCTTCAAACTAAAATTATATAAATAACGTAATATATGCAATTTTTATTACATTAATTTTAAAAATACTCCATTTGAAAATATAAATCCAAGATTAAATACAAATCAATCTTTTTGATTTTATGGTCTGTTTTTATTATTAGTTAATAACTCATAATAATACAAAAAATAACAAGAATCATCAACAACCCAATTTATCTAATTATTTGTATGTGTTTGCATTCCATACATGTAAAACAAAAAATAATTAAATAACTTTACATGTCTTATGAAATACACATCATCAAAATAATTAAGTTATTCTCATTCAGTCAGTTTTTTGTACTTTGTAAATGATGTTCTGATTTATATTTTGTCATATTTTCCCATTGATTCTTCCAAGAGAATGCTGAAAGGTAATTCCGTTTTGTTATGAGCATTCCTATTATGCAGGTGAAATAGCTTACCTACAGTAACTTACCTACAGTACCTCCGGAACCACCGTTAAGTTATATCTTCAGAGGATGAGATGAACGAATTGTAGCGTGTGTGAAAAATGCCATGCCTGACTGGGATTCAAACCCGGGACCTCCAGATGAAAAGCCGAGACGCTACCACTCGGCTACAGAGGCCGGCAACAGTAACTGTCATGATCTATGCAGTGCATAAAAAATGTTAATCTAAATTACTTATTAATGTGTTTGAATTATAAGTATAAGTATTTAAATATTTTAAATAATTATGACATCAGTGATCCTCAAGAGACTAATGCACAATTATTTTTTATGAGAGATGAAAATGATTCCAGACCCATACTGAAAATTTTACTCACAACTACCAGGATCAGAAGTCAGATAGCTGACCAATAATAAACTCCCAAGAATGACCCAATAAGGTGGTTCAAAATGTGTAACAATTAATTAAATTAATGAGTTATCACCAATTCCACTTATTATTTATAATTAGTATGTTAAGCAAATAATAATACATGAAAAAAAGGGAAATAAAAAAAAATCCAGTTTCAGTGAAATAAAGAACCTAATTCACAAAATATCAATATCTTTTCTTACCTGTCTTTATATGTTTTCTTGGAGATAGATAATGAAAATAAAAGGAAGTAGTTTTATATTATTATTAGTAGTAATGAAAAAAACTTAATAAGTTAATCACTAACATTCTTTATCACAGGAAAACAAGCTAGAAACACAATTGCTTTTAGTGTTATCCAAATATACATATCAAAAATTACTTAAAATCACTAGCAATAGATTCAAGGATTAATTTTATGCAAATATAAAAAGATGTTATTACAGTATTTAAAATTCACTTTCACATTTGCTTAAACAAAAATTTCTTAGCCCTTACATGATAAAAGTTTAACAGTAAACTGCAAATATTTTTAGTAAAGAATACACCTTAAAAATTTTAATATAGAAAATAGTTATGTTATTTTTGGACAAAAACATATGAAGGAAAATTTCTGATCACATAAAAAAAATAAGACAAAAATTAGGTTAAATTTATAAGTTTTTCAATCATCAGTTTTTCAGAACTCTACAACATTTTACCATAAATAAAACATTTTAGTAAGTATATATCTAGTAATGACACTTCCCCATTTCAACGTAGCTAGAAATTACCTTTAAACTTATAACTACTTTTATGAAGCTGAACATGAAAAAAGTATCACAATCTAAATAATCAGAAAAAAGCTTTTTTATACATACTAAACAAAAAAAAAGCTTTGGAAGAAGTACACAGTAAGAGGATGTGCATTTACAAAATATCACATGTATTGACTAAAAACATTAAAACATTTTATTTCCTCATTCACTCATTCAACAAAAACTGAAATACATATTCCAAATTTGATAAATAAAACAATAACAAAAATATAATATTTTTAAGCAGTTTTTATTTTATTAAAACAAAACAGAGAAGTAAATGTTTTTCAAAAATATTCAACAAAATAAATACACTACCACATAATTGTATAACTCAAGATTTCCTATATCCAGTACTATATGTACATTTGAAGACTTATTTAAAGACATTCATACACAAAGCAAATATAATTTCTGTGAAACAAAAAAGTGCAATAAATGAACAATATTCTATTTTTTTTTTTTTTTTAAGACCTATTACAATATTAAAAGTACTTCGTCAGAATGGATTCCACAGTTTCTTAACACAGATAACAAAATGGATGTGTGAAAAAGTAATCCAGAAAATCAAATTAAAAGAAAAATAAATGAAGAAACTTTCTCTAAGATTATTAAGTAGTAAGCAAATACTTTTTATGGAAAAATAAAAATGAATGGGTAAGATGTAAATAAATATTTTGTGGTTAAGTAAGTTAATTGATCTTATTCATGGGAAGAGATGGTATCTGCTAAATTACAGAGCATAACAGTAAACAATAAAAATTTAAAAATTTAAAAAGATTTTTTAGAAGAATGAGGAAAGTTTGCATTTCAAACTGAATCTAGAGAGTTTTAATTTTGTTTAAATGACTGTACTTTTACGCAATGTAAATAATTTGTATAATCACTGACACAGAAAGAAAAACTAATATATACTTGATATCTAGTTTAAAAGAATATTAAGAAAAAAAAAATATTTTTAAACGAATCTGATTAAAAAAAAACTATTAAGATCCATACTTTCTTTTCTCCTTTTTATTTATAAAAATAAAACAAAACCATAACTGCCTAGTTCTTCTTACTCATTATAAATTAATTGAATTTGTCTATATTCAGTTGACTCTGTAACAGCTGATATTTTATAAGGATATTGTAACAACGCATCTAATTCTCTATTGTTCAGTCTAGTACCAGCCATCAGAGATTCAAGATGTTTTATAATATCAATGTATAACTAATTAATAATGTCATATGTATAAAAGAGAAATTTAAAGATTATAATAAAATTTTATGAAATATAAACTAAATAAGAAATGTTATTTATTTTATTGAATCAGCAAATAATTAAATGTTTAGAATAATTTATCCTAATAATTAATCTGAGGAAATAAACCAAGGCAGACATTGTTCAAACAATACTTTAATCCTGAATTGGTATTATTATTTTTATAATAATTAATTAAAATTAATGGCTACTTACAAAGCAAGACAAAATTAATTGTGTACGATATTTATTTTCAGTAAAAGTAAGAAAATATTGGGGAAAATAAATGTGCATGAAATTTTTCAAGTGCATCAAGTAAAATTTTCCTATCAGTTTCACAAAAAAATAATTCTAGATTCAAAATATGAATTTTTTTTTTCTTTGACACATGCCTTTATTTGGGAAAGATACAGTACTTTAACAGAGATGCTATTCAACTGATACTGATGTTCAGTTATCTGGAAAGAATAAATCAGAAAGTCATTTCCAACTGTCTTACAAAAGCACAAAAATTCTTAATATACATAAGCATCATAATATACAGGCATCATTGTAAGCTGCATATGTTTATATGTAGTAATCGCCTAGAATCATTTGACTATGCTGATAAACTTCAATCATACTAATTAATTAATGTATTTTAAATTAACATTTTTTATAAATAAAATTAGCCTTTAAGAAAGAGAACTCATGCTGAGCCAATCATCTTTGAATATGCTAGTCGGTGCAAGATGTGATTTACCCACTATGTTGCTGTAGTGGTTAACTCATCATCACAAATCAGCTGATTTCAAATCGAGAGTTCTAAGGTTCAAATCCTTGTTAAGGCAATTTCTTTTTTATAGATTTGAATACTAGATCATGGATACTGGTGTTCTTTGGTGGTTGAGTTTCAATTAACCACATATCCCAAGAATGGTCAATCTGAGACTGTACAAGACTATACTTCATTTACATTCATACATATCATTCTCATTCATCCTCTAAAGTAATACCCTACGGTGGTTCCAAAGGCTAACAGAAAAAGAGAGAGTGTAAGACATGATTTACATGTCATTCAAATCACTTTTACCTCTGACCCTTGATCTCATCCTCAACAACTGCTTGGCCAATCAATAACATCAAACTCAGTGACTACTCTTGTAGCACTTCCACCCCACTTTCTGAAATGCACCTCTGACATCTGGATATATGTGTCACCCCTAGAGAAGCCATTACCTCACTTCTGACCCTTATCAAATCTTGTTAGTCCAGCTGTCCTGTATAACTTCTTACAAACATTTCCCTTCCAGGGGATGTTTCAGTGCTGACTACATTAGCTCAAAGTTTCCTTAAATATTACCATTTAGTCACACTTTGTTATTTTCATCTACTCATCCTTAGCAGTGAGATGAAATTAAAAAGTTTAAAATGTGATAAAGGTATCAAGAATACAGATAACTAATGTGTGATCTGCTGAAATAAGTTCAATCTCCCTGATAAGCCTCCTGTCATGTCTTTGCATCAACTAGTAATCAGTTTGGATTTTCTTCAACAGCCTGAAAAATAACGTGTTTACAATATTTTTAAATTCAGACAGCAATGTCATTTTAAAAAGAGGAACTCTGTAACAGCAATCGTACAGCATGTGCAAATCATGGATTCTGATATTGTCTTGTTTCTGATACTGAATCTAATATCAGAGTCCTATCACTTGCAATAGTAGATTTTTCTAAATTATGATTTCCACCATTTAGATTTCAAATCACCAGTATCATTTGTTCAGAGACTCTTACGTCACATCAAAAGCTTTCTTTACCATTATTGTACAGAAGGAACCGTAGAAGTTTTACAAAATCTTGTATATCCATTTTTTTTTTCAAAACAGTTATCAGACAAGCTGATCAGACAGACATGTTCTATCCACTTTCATCATACAAGGCAAACCTGGGACTTATGAGAATAGCAATATTATTCAATCTTGTATTTCTATCAGTGTAAATCAATCTGAAGTCCTTACTAGACTCTTTTAGCTTTTGTCTCTTCTTATTGCCCAAGTAAATTCAATGAAAAATCATTTCTCCTTATGAGTTTGCCAAAAGTAAATAAAAAATGAATTATTAAAAAAAAAAAAATTTGGAACAAAAGAAAAACTTTTGTCCAAAATATTTTTGGTACATTTTCCTTTTTTATTATTGTGAAGGTGGACTTTTTTTTTTTCAAAAAATACTCACTCTCATATTAAACAAGAATCCTTTCCTAGGTGGGATACTCCTCAGATTACACATTATATTCTTTTGAAAGTACAGAAAATAATCTAAAAATTATAAAGCAATAAACATTATTAACTTCATAAACCAAGAACTCTACAGATTTCTTAGCTTACATTGCTTTAATTACTGTTGTAAAAAACTAATACAAATTAAATAAGATTTACATAAATGCATAGTAGAAAATTTCAACACCAGAATTCCGTTAATCTTCTGCTAATCTTTTGTAAAGTACTTAAACCTGGTAGAAACAAAGCATGCTCCTCAGCCTACCGGCCTATCTTCTTGAAGAGCATTATGTGCAAAGTTAATGAAGAGAATGATGAACCGAAGGCTTACATGGTATTTACAGAAACACACCGATATCTCCAGAACAACGTGGCTTCCACCAAGGATGATGTTCCACTGACCATTTGGTATCACTAAAAGTAACTATCCAAAATGCTTTTTTGTTCTGCCAGCAACTTGTCGCTATTTTTTATTTTTTTTTTACATCACGAGGGCATACAACACGGCCTGACGACAAGGTATTCTAAACCCTCTTAAAGAATGAGAAGTTGTGGGCAATATGCTTACTTTTCTTAGGGGTTTCCCAAATGACTGTGCATTCCATGTTCATGTTGGAGATTCTGCTGGTGTCAAGTAGCATCACCTTGGAGATTGGACCGTTGCCTCAAGGAAGTGTATTAAGGGTCACCTGGTTTACTATAGCCATTAACAGTATTAGTAAATATGTGCAACTACCTGTTTCATGTTATCTATTTGTTGGTGATTCTGCTATAGATATCATGACCCTTTCAACAGCCATCGCTGAAAGACTACTACAGAATATTATATCTACCTTGAAACTTGATCCAAATCGACCGTCTTGACATTCTCACCTAGAAAACCAAATGTGTAGTCTTTTCTCATCTACAAACCCTTTCTCTCTTCAAGTCTTTCTCAATGGAGAGTCAATCTCTCCTGACCGTTAAATTTTTAGATTTACTTTTCAACAGTCGCCTATATGGCTGTCAGTCTTATATCGGTCTAAAACAGTTAAAAGTAAGATGTTTAAAAATTCTAGATAAGCTAGAAGTCTTTATCAACACCAAGTCGACCAAATATATATGTTACGTTTTTATTATTCTTTAGTTCGGTCCCATTTGAATTATTGTTGTATCATGTAATGTTCAGGGCGTCTACCGTGCCTAAGGTGCTGGATACTGTACATCACTCTTTTCTTTTTGTAGCCACAGGTGCGTTTAGACCAAGACCTGTTACAAACATACTTTTTGATTGCAGTGAGCCATCACTTTGGGATAGATGGGACCAGTTGCTAGCATCTTACTTGCCCATCTTAAAGAACAACCAATTCCCTAAAGCAATCCTCGCAAAACCTCATTTCCAACAATATGAAAACCATTGACATAATACTGCACCAACGGGTGTTCATACCCAGTGTTTAATGATTTTTTTTAAATTTTGTCACACCTTTTCCAACCTATTGCTGTTCATATCCTCTGTGGAGATTCATTCCCCTAAATTCTAATTATGATATGACCATATAAAATAAAAAATTAACTCATCACACAGCAAACATTTTACCATTTTCTATCCAAGACAAACTCAGACACAGTAGTATACGTAGATGAGTCAAAGCAGAATGATACCATTGAATGAGCTTTTGTTCTACCTGGTATTACAAATGTTTTCAATGCTGAACTGTTTTGCCATCAACTGTACATCAATATTGTACTGATGTCATAAAGTCAAAAATCATCTCATTCTTATTTGTAATGATTCATGTAATGCACTCCAAGCTTTAGGTTTGTGTTCTAGACATGCTATCATCATCAAAATACAATCGCTGAGTTAAATCGTCACAACACACAAATTAATCTCTGATGGATTCCTAGCCACATGGGAATTCATATACGAACACGCGCATTCCGCTGCTAAAGATGCATGTAGCCAACCGTCTACCACCACTCGTATTACTACTAACGATTTTATTAATCCTATTAATCATATTCTTCGAAGAGGGTGGAGTTGCTAGATGTGGCTGGACTGCTAAAATGGATAATAAACTGCAACACATCAAAGATACAGTGTTGCAATGGGACTCTTCATGCAGAAAAATTCGCCAAGAGGAAGTGCTCCTTTGCTGATTGCAAATGACCAAATCCAAATGAAATATTGGAAGGAAAAATAGTAAAATATTTTTACTTCAGGAGATCAGTCTCACCAACTGAGGAGACACACTAGACACAATATTATTTTTTTCTGCTCCTTTTATTTGCCTAGGTCAAAGAGGATTAATTTTATTACCTTTCTTACATACATTCTAGTGTAAAAAAAAAAAAATTATTACTATCTTTATTGGTTATCGCATATGCATTTCAAACAAAATTTGTTCTACAATTAGTTACTCTACATTTGATTTCAATTATATCTGTATTACTTATATGGATGTATTATTTAATTTAATGTGTGATATGTATACCTATTAAATACTAGTAATCTAAGGGAGAAATAGATGTTCATACAAATGCTCTCTTTGTCTTCTCTTTAAAGAACAATTATGCAATTAATTATCCATCATACCCAAACAAAAATTATTCAAAACTAAACAAAAACAAAAAATATTTCTGAAAAAATCTTTTCAGCTACTTTAACAACCATTATAAATGTACTTTTACAGATTTACTATTAATCTGTATGTTCAGCTAGACAAAATATTTCATACAAGTTGAATAAAATATCCATTAGTTGTTCTTACATCAAATATTTAGATAGGTAAGGAATGTAATAAAATTTTACTATCTTTTAATTTAAACAATTTTGCCAAATCATAAATATTATAATCAATACTCTGTTGTTTATTAATAACATTATACACATTTTTATAATTTATGTAACATTTTTCCAGAATATTTTTTTTTTATGGTTATTTATCTAACCTAACATTCCAAACACAGATATGGTATTATAAGTGATTTTAATATTCTAAGCTAGATTTCAATCAACTCATAAAAATGTTTTTTATAGGTTGTAATAATTATATACCATTGTTACGGCAAGTTCATAATAAATAAACCACCAAAATAAAGTAACTGAATAGAACTCACTAAATGAAAGTTGACTTTAGATCATTTTCAGAGTTGATGTTAAATTATAACATTTTTAATAAATCAGTGGTAACATTTGTACCTCCTTATATGTCACACAAGTTAGTACTGTAATCATAAAAAATTTTGGTTTACAAATTTCAATGGAAATATCCATTTTGAGCATCTCTAAATCCCTTTTGACTAGTTTCGGCATGACATCTAGCATAATTCAAAAAGTGATTAGCCACAGAATGTTGCAATTTTGGATTTAGGACTGTTGTAGCATCTAGTAGTGCACCTCCCCATTTCATTACAATCAACTGAACCAAAAGTGTATCCGATTCATTTCTGTAACTGATGATGAGTTTAGTATGTGATGATT
>JAAAKQ030135835.1:0-31549 GCA_010016005.3 Zanna intricata | reverse complement strand
TGAATTAGTATAATTATATATTAATTAATAAATGCACACCGTCTGTTTTCATTTCATTTTCCCCCTTCAGCCGCACTTTTTGTTACAGTCTCTGTAACAAAAAAACTAGATGTGGTACGAGGTTTTCATTGTCATTTTTTGATTAAGAAATAAAAATTACATAGGAATAGGAATAAGTATAAGTAATTCATGTTATAGAAAAATTTTTTTTTTTGTAGACCAGTGTAATTAGTTTATCTAGTGTACAGATATTAGTGAATATGAAGTTAATTTTTGAGACGTGCCTGAAGACCTGTTGTGAATCATTTCAGGGGTAGACTATGACATACTTACTTGTTCATAGTTTTGTTATACCATTGTTTTATTCACTTAGAAAATAAAATTTGTTTTAATATGACATTCTTTTATGTTGACATTGCCAATCCAAATCTTTATTCAGCAAAGTGTTTTCTAAATGCAAAAGTGAATCCTCAGTAGAAATTGACAATCAGATCATGATATGAACTGAAAAAATGTCTCAATGATGCTCTAAAGTCTTGAAAGGACAGTTGTTCATGATGAATAAAGGAATAGTTGGCTGAGTTTTACCTTCGACAATCTTCACAAAACTGAAAACAACTTTTCTATAAAACTGCGTTTGACAATAAGAGAATTGGATGGATTGATTCTTGAACTTTCTGATGTTAACTGATGAACAGGAAAAAAATTTTTGTTAATTCTCTGTATTCTTATAATACAAAGAAAGGAAATGGGGGTTCCTTCACTATATTATGACTGGGGATGTTGCCTGAGTTTATCACCATACTCCTGAATCAAGGCAGACTGCTGCGTTTCAATTTGCATTATTTGTTCTTATAAAAGCATATTAACAGCTTGTGCATACAGAAATGGATGTTATCAGTAACTGATGTCTTTTTTTATCAAATTGGAAGACATATTTAGAATGTTTCTTAAATTGCATGAGATTTGAACTGTTTGGTTATTTATTACATTAATTATTATTTTTGTCTCTTTAAGTTCATATTTATTTTCAAGTATGTAAACTTTACTCTTATGAACTGATATTTTAGCCTTCTAAATGAAAAACCAATAATGTAACGTACAAATTATCAAATTAAGTCCAAATGGAAATAAATAGAAATAACTTTTTAAAAGTTAAGTAACCAATAAAATGCTTGTAAAAAAAATTAACTGTCAGATTTTGTTAAAAAAAAGATTTTTACATTTTTTGTGAACAGTAAAGGAGATGCCAGGTTTTTGGAGTTCTGTTTTCCCAAACATTAAAATATTTTTTTTTTTGTTTTTAAGTAAATTTTTTCAGTTGAATTTTCTCTTATAAAAGAAAAAATTATAAAAAGCCTATCATAAAAATTTGCATTTATTACAGTTTATATTACTTACAATATGTTTACTGAAGTTTTAATTTCCTGTATAAACTTGAAGCTTGTTGTAGGATAGGATTAACGTAAATGAATTCAGCCAATCCAATTAATTTGTTGCTTGACCTTTAAAAAAAAAATTCAGAAAAATCTCTGTATTGACTTATTACAAATAAGATTTATCTGGATTTAATTTTTCCGAAGTAGCAACTTTTTTTTTCTTTTTTTACTGGCTGTACAGTATTTCTATAGAATGTACTGTCATGTCATTATGAACAAATATTAATATTTTTTTTTATACTATTTACTATATATTCTAACCTACTATCATTTTTAGTTGTGATAACAGAAAATGTTCAAACTACAGAAGAAAAACTGGATTTTGTCATTAACTGTTATCATGATGGAAGAATGAGTTGCATTTTTTATTACATTTTCAGATATTTTACTTTACATTTTAAAATCTAACATTCTGTTTTTTAATTACTGCTAAGTGGATTTTGGAAGTTTTTAAATGTGTTATGATATTATTACCTTAATAGAGTGTCAACCTTCTCTAAGGCAATAATAAGTGTCTTTTAAAATTATACAGTTTCATAGTTAAACAAGCAGTAAATTAAACAAAGTAAACATTATTACTTCTTTGTTTTTGTTTAGGATTTAAATAAACAAAAAAATCATTAATTAATGTTAGGTTAATTTAAAAGTCCTTTTAAAATTATTTTATTGTACCCAAATATATTTTTATTCATCATTAAAAATGAAATATCATGATAATTTCATTACAAAAAGCAGCTTATTTGATTTGTTGTCGAGTAAAATAAAATTTTTTTAACATTTGTAATTTAATGTAGTATTTGCTTTCCTACTTGCTTAAATGTGTTTGTCTGTATTATGCAATTCTTGAACCTTGTTAACACTATTACATGCATATAATCCTTTCCCTACCTTTGCAGCGGAAGTTAGCATTAATTTTGAATATGTATTGAAGGTGGCACATACTAACATTTATGTATTAATTTTTTTTCTATATTTTTTGCAACATTTATTGCTATATTTTACTTAAGAAATGAGGATTATTGTAAATTTTTATGTCATCTTGTTTAATATTACTAGTTTCCTTGTGACATCTGGAGACTAGGAAAGGTAGAAGTACAAATGACTATTATTATTCTTTTAAATGTTTTTCAATTAAAAATGATAATTAGTAAGCTTCAAAATTATTTTTGAACCAATTATTTTTGCTAACTACAGTTCAGATACATCATTCATTTATTGATGTAACATCTAAATTAAGAGTTACTGAGATTTGAAAACACATCTTAGCAAACTTGTTACATGATTATAGTAGTTTTTTGGTGTAGTAACTAGGAGTCAAGGTTGAATGAAACTGATTTGTAATCTAAATGATAAATTTATAAAATTGAAAATGATTTCTTAATGTGTTTTGGATAAAATTATTCTAATATGAGCATTTTTCAATAGTTTAAAGATTTGTTATATAATTTAACAAATATCAGCATTAGTTTTTTAAATCTGTTTTTTTTTTTAACTAATGATTTTTTTTTAGTAAGGCTGATTAATCATTTTCAGTTATGCTTACAGGGATCGTGATAATGATAGTGGAGAAGTTCGAGTTTACCCAGGAAAACTGCAGGTTCCAATTCCTTTCTGTACTGTTCAAGTTAATGGTGAGACAACTATTGATGACCTTATTCGAGAGGCTCTTAAGGCCTTTGGCTTAGAAAATTTGAGAAGTGAAGACTTTCGTTTGAGTGAAATTCTGTTGGATAGGGGAGGTATGTCATTCAGCCAGGTTATGTGAAGTTTATTTATTGGCTTGAAAATTAATTTAGTTGAAAAATTATAACAATGTAATTCCTTAAAAATAAGTTATTTAATTTACGGTTTATCCTCCTTTTATTATATGTTAGATGTATGGTGCAGCTAAAACAATTAATCAAACTTTTTTGAATATAAAAAGACCTTTAACACTAACACTTATTCACCTTTTAGGTTATGTTTATGCCTTGTTAAATCTCAAGTAGCTCTGTTTCTGAAATTTCTCTGAATATTAATTTCTGTTTACTTAGAATTATAAAATACTTGCAGTCAAAAACCAAGTTTCTATTCAGAAAAGAGCTTTGAAAAATGTTATTATTAGAGATAGAAGGAATGCATAAAAGTGTACTGAATAAAGATTTTAGTGTAATAGATGGATACATAAGAATTTTTTACATGGGCTCTTCAGAAATTCTGGTCCTGGTATTGTGTGAACGAGATACTCTCTTTCCACAGTTTAAGAGCCTACTTCAGTGCGGTTATAGTAGTGTTATTGAAAATATCACTCGCTTCTTTGTTCCTGTAAAACTCTCCTTCAAAAAGGCTGACCTTATAGAAAATCCTGCCGACTGTAAAGTGCATGCCATCATCACTAAACCTTATCAGCAGCTGAACTTTATTGTGAATTCTGTGCAGTATAAGTATGGAGTATCATGAGTAGCAGTACAGTAAGTCAATGGTGTTGTATTTGGGAAGGTCAAACAAATATTCATGACAATGAAAGACATGGTTGATCCCATTTGTCACCGATAAAGTTGTTGCAAGTGTCAATATGAAAATTTGAGAAAATTGTTAATTCACAATAACAGGAATATCCTAATTTATTTCCTCAGGTATGGTAAATAATGCTGTAAGAAATCATAATCAATAGGTTAGGCTTCCACAAATTTTTTGCTCACTGGATGCTTAAGCTTGTTTCTGACAAGCACATAAAATAGAGGATGTTGTTAGCATTAACCTTCCTTCACTGTTAGTTTAATGAGAAGAATGAATTCTTTGATCACAGTAACAGGTGATGAGACATGGTTTACTTATAAATTTGTTAACATGAAAACAAAACCTCAAACAGTAGAGTGGAGGCACAACACTTCTTCTCGAAAACCCTTAAAGACTCGTCAAATTCTTCCATAAAAGAAGCTAATGGCTTCGATTTTTTGGGACTTTAAAGGTGTGATCTAGGTTTATTTTATGGAAAGAGGAATGACAATTAACTCTGAAACTTATTGTGTGATGGTGAAGAACCATATAAAACAAACAACACGGCATGCTGAGTTCAGACATCATTTTTCTTCATTACAGTGCTTGTCTGCACACTACTTTATGCACTCAATGCCAAATAACCATTTCAAATGGGAGTTGTTTAACCATCCTCCACACAGTCCTGATTTTGTTCCCAGTGATTATCACATATTCCCAAAAATGAAGAAATGGTTAGTAATGCGTTGTTTTGAAAATTACAGGCTGTTTAAAAACGGTGTTACTATTTGACTTAATTCACAGGCAGCAGAGTTTTATGAGAGTATTCAAAAATTTGTTTGCCGATATGACAAACAAATACTTTAGTTTTTTTTTTTTACAATTATGTAAAAAGGTAGAATAATTTACCTTATATCAATAAGGTATATAATAATAATACCAATATATAATAATTTACCATTTTATTATATAAAATTATTATGTAAGATATATGTAGTAAATCATTTTTTTACTATTTGATTTTTTTTTGTTTTTAATAATCAATCTGAAGTTTCTTTCTGAATAGCCATTTTATACATGTAGGGAAGATGGTGAAATTTGAGAGCTAATGTAAATAAGTAACATTTTTATGCCAAATAACATTGGTTTTTATTTAAATTAGATGTAAAGCCATATTTTTCAGTTTCCCTGCTCTTTAGAGAATTTTAATGCAGTTGTGTTAATATTGAAGTAACTTATTTCATCTGAAGATCTAATTTTTGAATTTTATGATTTCTCAGTGTGGTTGTTACGATACTTTAATCTTATTAATATTTGATAATTTACCCATTGATTGCAGTATGTAAGCAATTCTTAAATTATGATTACAGTTACAGAGTGCGTATTAGATCGCAAGGAAAAACCATGGGAAATTGTTAAACAGTTAGGAGCAGAATCTATTAGACAGATGGAATTAATGAGGTTCTATCTGCAATTAAAGCAGGATCCACACGGTCCAAATTTAGCTCTTTTTGTTGGTAATCTTCCAACTGGCCTCTCTGAACGTAATTATGAAAATGTTCTCACTGCATTCCTTGGAAAAGGTATTTATTTAAATGAGTTTTCTTTGTTTTATGATAAGTTGTATTTAGTGAAAGTAATGAATCTCTTTAATTCTAAGTAAGATGTTTGATATACCACAACAATGATAGTTAATTTCTAAGATTTTTTTTAATATTCATTAAGAGTGACTTGCTAATGATTGTAAAGAATTGTTTTATAGATGCTCGTTTTTGCACTTTTTCAAACACACTCAAAAGCATAGTGTTTATGGAATTTGATGATTTCTATTAAAGATTGTTGTAATAAAAATAATAATAGAATAGAAATTGTCTTTCTAAAAAGCTTTTGTTATGTAGGACTTAGTTTTGTAAGTTATTTTTAGTACATTTTAAACATAATGTGCAGAAATGTGGCTTTTGAAAAAGACATGAAAAACTAGATTTCTTAAAAATTCTGTATTAGATTTAACTGATCAAAAACTCCTTTTAGTAAAAATCATGAAGTGAATTAAATTTCTAATCTCAATCTTAATGTTACTGGTCTACTATGATACTTTATTAATGTCACATGACCGACCTTTTCTAATATGTATTAGTCTCATTATATTCATTCCTTTTTCTGTTCAAAAAGTTTTGTTGACAAATGTTATCAATTATGTTTTCATTATCTGTGTAGTGTCTTCACATATAACTATTTCTTGAGTTTTTTTGATATAGTGGGCAAAATATTGGCTTATAGCTGGAGCTAATTCCTGCTTCCATATATTTTTAAACAACTTTCAGATATTTGTAAATGTTACATCAATCAGTTCAGATGATCTCAATATATGTGTGGAGATATAAGAAAATTTATATAGAAATTATGCAAATAAAAATTACTATATGAAGTTTAGGAAAAGTTACTAATTTTTTTTTTTTTTTTTTGTAAATAAATTAAAAGTAAAATGCTAAAACGCAATTTAAGTGAAAAAAGGTATAAAAGTGTTTTTGAAAAAAATTTTTAATAGTTGATTAAATAAAACTTTTCAAAATAATGAAACATGTAGTCCATAAATGAATGTGAAGTTTATTTGAAGTTAATGCTTTATATAAAATCCATTATATAAAATTTATATAAAAAGTTTAGCCAGTGGAAATATTTTTAGATTTTACTAAAGTATTTGACTTTGCAAATTTTGATATGAAAGATAAATTAATAGCAGTTGGGATTTAAGATAATGAATTTAAGTGGTTTGAGTCCTAAAACTTAAGTAAGATTTATTAAAAAAAAGATTAATTAAATTTTTTTTGTATTAACTTTTTATCATTACTTGTAGTCATTAAGAATAGTTTTTTCTATACAGTGCTGTTGTTAAGGAAGTCAATAAAACAGAATTTTCCATTGGTTATTGTAAAGAAGCAATTTTTGTTTTATAATAGATTTCTGTTTTCATTCTTAATATATATTGTTTGTATAATAAGTTTTTTTTACAGCGACTTTTTTTAATTTTATTTATTAACTCTGAGTTGTATTTTTTTCATTATAGAAAATAGATTCTCTTCAATTGGTCCAATATATTATGAGTATGGCTCAATGGTGATCACATATGAAGACTCAGCCACAGCTGTTAAAGCACTGTATAAATTAAGAGAATCATCATATGAAGATAAGCATCTTTTAGGTAATCTCTTAATTTTATGCAAAAGTTCCTGATATTTTTGGGTGCTCACTTTGCTTTTATCTGTTAAAATATAAATTCATCTCTCAAAATATACAGAGTTTAGGAAAATATATTTTATTCTAAAATATAAACAATAAACACCACCTTCGGAAATCTATAATTTATTACTAGTTTTTAAACATGTAGGCCATCATTTTCAAACTTTTCAGCATCTCTATGTCTTTCTCTATCCAGGTAATTATTACTAGTTGTGACATACCTGGGGGTTTTTGCAGTTGTGACACTGTTCAGTCATTTTATTCAGTTATGTTTAAAAATCAAGAACTGAAAAATTATTTTTCTTCAGCGATACAAATATTGATTTTTGTGATTTAACTTAGAATGAAAGATTTATCTCTAGTATTTTTATTGATTTAAATTATCATTATCATTTGCTTTAAAATATAACTAAGACAAATTACAAATGAAATCATAAAAATAGTAAAAAAGTACTGCAAAGAAAATGCACTTCACATAACTTGAATCACTAGTATTTTTATATCTAATAATTTGCTATCAGTGTGGTCTTTGAAGACTCAATTTATTTTAATGTAAAATTAATTAAATATTCCGATTTACGCTCAGACTTAAGTTGTATGAACAATGTATATTCATTTACTAGTCTCAGAGTTAGGCTTCACTACGTTAAATATAAAGATGTGAACGATTTTGATCCCAGAAACTATTATAGGATACCATCAATTAAAAAAACTGATGACTGGCTGAAATTTATTGTAAAGTATCTTAAACTTAATGCAACAAGTATCTTAGAGAAAATGCCACATGTAAAACATAATGTGAAAATGTTTTGCACGATATCAGTTGATATGTGTTGTATCCATAATTAGCACGAGCCAGTATATAAAGCTTTATATTTAAACAGTACTCATTAAGATTTTTCTCCGACTCAACTTTCACTATTTCATTGCATCAGCTGTTTTTAACCTCCGGGACCAACATTAGGTATTACTTCAGAGGGTGAGATGCGGATGATTTGTAGCGTGTGAAAATACCATGCCTGACCGGGATTCAAACCCGGGACCTCCGGATGAAAGGCTGAGACACTACCGCTTGCGCCACGGAGGCCGGCAAAGCTGTTTGAATTTAATTTCAGATAACATCACTGGAGGTTTTCAAAATAAAAATTCCCTCATGTTGACCAATTAAATTTTTTTTTTTATAAAATTAGTATTATAACCTCAGATATGTTACTTAATATTTTAACAAGTCGATAAGTATTTTATGAATCGATGGCATAATTATGTGTAGCTTGATATTTTAATATTCAAAATATTTTTGTCTGAAAATATTTAAAAAGATAATTTGTAAACTTGAATTAAAAAATGATACACATTTCAGAGAACTCTTATGCTCACCGATAATACTGTAACTATGTTTCTAAGCATCCCTTTATTTCTACTATGACGGGTCTCTTGCTTTGCTTTATTAATAGCATTTTTCATACAAGAAGCGGTTTTTTTTTTTCATACAAGTTATGTTTTAAATAAAATAATGTTCTAAGAAAATAGAAATTACTTAAAATGAACACTTTTTATCATAGAAAATAATTCTTTAAATTTCAAATACTGTAAGTTTACATGAAATTAACGGTCCGTTAATAACTATCTGCTAGCAGAGAAGGGGGCAGGCTGCTTTTCTATTTACCTATTAGTTAATAATATTTATTAGTTTTATTTGATATATTTTCATATTGTATTATATATTAGTTAATGATGCTTTCTGTGTTGCTGGTGGTCAGAAGGTTGCCTATTTTGAAACCTAGCCACCTTGTTAATGTGTCCATGCACACTTTTTGCATGTAACTATTCAAGTCAATTATGATGACTTTACTCATCTTCAGTAGTGACTAATTGTTCCTTAATATATGAATCTTATGGTGGTAGTGAATTTGATAACTAGTTATTGATAATTATGTTATCTTTCATCTTGTACTCGCATAAATAACAGCGCACTACTGAATGCGATCACCGTAACATAATTTACACATAATCTAATTGTTTTTAGAGTTCATTTTTAACTGTTTACTAATAATGTTGCTTGCATCCAGTTGCAATGGTTATGTGGAATAGAATGAACAAATACATTTGATTTTGACTAGTTTTGGTGTGACATCTGTGTGTACATATGTACTTGCATAACTCAAAAACGATTAGCTGTAAGATGTTGAAATTTTGGATCTCAGACTGTTGTAACATCTAGTTGTGTACCTCCCCTTTCGATTGCAGTCGATTGAACCAAAAGTGTCTACAAAGCGCAAATTCTAAAAAAAAATTGAATTTTGGAGTTTTTCTTAACTGCAATAATAAGCCCTTATTCAGAGCTTTTCATCGATATAAGCGGTACTTATTTTCATTAGTTCCAGAGTTATAGCCAAATAAAATTTTAATTAATGAAATATTTGGATCTTACACAGTGAAGGTGCATAGGTTTGAATCGGACTTTTTTTTAATCATCTCTTTTTTTTTACATTAAATATATTGATTTATTAATAATTATTAACTTCTAATTGTAAAAACATTTTTATGATAAATAATAATTCAATAATAACAATAGGGAACAAATTTGAAAAAAAGTCAGTAGTTATTAATGAAATAAAATTTTAAAAAAATGTGTATATGAAATTTTATAAGGCATTTAAGGAGGTCATGCAATGTCCGCATCAGATTTTTTAGTCTTTGTTATAATTTTTTTTTTAATAATTATTCTCACAGTTGAATCATCATTAGCGCTAAATATGATGTACAAATTAGACAGTTATATTTTATTTTTTAAAAAAGAAAATAACAAAATTTTCACTGCTAATTGTTAATACACAATTTGGGATGACAGAATTATGAGTTAATTGTTGAAAAATGTATCAGGAAGAGCGGGCATGTATAGCATATGTGCACTCGGTTCGATTGAAATTTCCAGTAGATTATTTTCAATTATTGGGATGGCAAAATACTTGCTACATTTTGAAATTAAATATATCATGTATTAAGGAAATGTTTATTTATTTTCAGTTATGCTGTTGCCAAATGTTGAGCCTAGTATGGTACCTGCTGGTGTGCAACCGTTACTAGTTTTTGTTAATGTTAAATCTGGTGGTTGTCAGGGCCTTGAGCTGATTTCAAATTTTCGTAAATTGCTTAACCCATACCAAGTGTTCGACCTCGACAATGGCGGACCTCTGCCTGGGTAAGATGATAGTTTGTAAATTGTTTATTTCTAGCTTGTTAATTATATGAGGATTTTTGTTAATATTTATAATTGTGAAGTATAAAAATGAGCATACACTTAAAATTAAGCAGCTTTTCTTGCTTTATTATCATAAGGGGTTTTTGGGTATTTATTTGTTGTGTTGAAGAAACCACAGGTGGATTGTTAAAAAGACAAATGCAGTTTTGTCTAATCTGATAGATTATGATAATTTTTAATGACAAAGTGAACTGACATTAAATATATTTAATGTTTTATTTCTAAATCAAAACATTTTCAACTACCATTTAGGTCATTCTTATTGAACTAGCATTTGGTTTTCTTTTTGTAGCAGTTCCACCTGCAGTCACTGCTGATCGTTTTTTTTTTTTCAATCAGAAAGACATATTTGGAATAAAATAAAAAATGTTTGAACTGTGTTTGTTCATTTTGTTTGTCAGTGATATCTGTTAGTATGTTGTTTGAAAGTATGTTGATGTATGAATGATGAACAAACAATATGTAGGTTGTTATTAGTCTGGTTGAATTTGTGATTTTTTTCCATGGGGTGTTGCCAAATGTCAGCTGTCAAATTCAGGAATGCCAATGATTTTTTAAGCTAGAAACATAATGCTCAAATCCAACTAAAAAAATCTTGTTTATTAAAAATTTTACACATAAATATAATACAAGTAGCACAAACAACAAAAAATATTCTTTGTAAAAACAGCATATTAATATAATTAATGAATTACAACCAAAAAGATAAAGTTATTTTTGAAATACATACATTATTCTTAAAATTAGCCATTACATTCAGGTACTTATTAGTAATTTAAAAATATTAACAATTGTGTAAAGAGAAAATTGAATAAAATCCCATTATTCTTAAAAAAAAAAAAAAAAAAAATTAGAAATTGGCACACAAAAAATATTGTCTTAATGTATCGTAGATTTATATAAGATAAATAGATAAATAAGTGTAATAGATATTACTTTCACAGATGACAAAATAAAACTCATTATCACAAGCCTAATGTGTAGACTTCACTTCATAATAGTAAAATTAATGTTACAGACTGACTTAATTTAAATGTAAAATAAAAGTGATGTTGAAGGCCACCTGTGACATGCTCTAACCACACTAATTATCCCTCAAACTTTAAAACAACTGTAACTAGAAAATTTAAAATCAGATCTTCCGAGTCAAATCAGACAAGAATAACAACAACTGGTCATTACACAAATGCCTTCAACAGTTAAAGTTGAAAAATAAATCCACAAAATCAATGTTCTTATTTATTCTTTTTTAGCCATATAGCATTTTTTACTCAAATGGCTAGTAACAACTGATCTAGTTAAAATAAAATTAATAATAATTTTATTTTTATAATCCATATGAAAACATTAGTCACTTAGCACCTAATTTGTGACAAATTACATCTGCCCATTTGTTGGTTTAATTCATTTTTTCCCAGTTTGCAAAGCTTGAGCTTAAATAATAATCAATCCTTAATTAGACATCCCTTATTCTTGCACATTTATGTATAGAGGCAAAAGGCATAGTTAACTTGGCAGAACTCATTCCATTTACTAGGTCCTGTTATTCTATTTTACCAATTATGTATTATTGATCTTGAACTTTTATTTATTTAATATATTTGGGGTTTACTACAATAATATTTTTAAATTAATAGTTTAATAGAAAATTTACTTATAATCCTCTTATATTAGATTTTTATTTGTAGGTGCGTAATCTTTTTACATAAAACTCTGTTAATATTATTCATATAATATTAACAGATATGTATTTATATGTATTATATGTGTTATTGTACATATTTTAGTTGAAAAATTCTATCTTAACATAATTACTACATACTCTATGTTCAGTTATCCATTTTATAACTTCAATCTTTCTCATTCTTGATAGTTTTGTCCTTTACATATCTCTCTTATCATTAAACTAATTTAAAAGTTTGTCTTAATATATGGGGACTGTCAACCAATTCACCTTATTATAAGTTTCTGCCATATAACTCTCCGCCATGTTATATTCATTTTCAAATATCTTCATTTTACATTTTATCAACCCATCTAATTTTCAATATCCTCCTGCAGCATAACTATGATTGCCTCTATTCTTTTCATTTCTGGATTTTCTTTTGTCCCTATTTTACTACCGTAAAGCACTATCGCCACACAATTTCTTTCAACAAAATCCTCCTAATTCCTAAATGCTAACAAACTTTCACTCTCTCTCTTTGTAGTGTTACTTCCTAAATATTTACATATCCTGTAATCTCTGGTATATTATACTTATATCTTAATATTTAATTTCTTATATCCTCCTGACACATTCTGTTTCCTTTTTTTACTTTTATCTTTTAAATGCTTTATTCTTTCTTTCTTTTTGTTTTACTCTTTGTTTTCAAATTCACCTTCTCTCTAATAATAAATCCATATAATTCAAAATTTCATCAACTCATTTTTTTTTATACAAAGAACAATGTCATTAGTGAAACATAATAAGAGAATAATTAACGTTATTCTTACTAGAGAATAATGTGAAGAGTTTTACAACCAGTGAAAGAGGACTTGCCTTCTTTTTCTCTTCCGATCCTACCCATTATGGTACTACCTATGCTATGAAGTTATTGCTCCAACACATCTCTCGGACATTGCAATGCCTTATTTTTATAGCATTGTTCCATGGTCTTTCCTCAAGTTACAACCAGGAGACACACCATATTGTGTGTAGCTTGGCTTTACAATCTATACAGCAGGGTTTTATGTTCTAGAAATACAAGAAATAATTTTTTTTAAATTTTTAAATATGCATTACAGTAGAAGTGCTTCTACAATGTGGTATTAACAAAAAAGATTTAATTACTCTACCTTGATGAGTAAAAACAACTATTTTCTAAAGGCAAAAAAGACCGACCTCATATATGGAAGACAAGTGAAAACAAAAATAAAAATATAATTTAGCAGGTTCAAACCACATCAAAATTACAAATGGTTCAGTGTTAACAGAAAATTATAGTGCTACAGTGTTAACAAATCAAAATTTATAAAAATCAAAATTTATCAAAAAAGAAAAACAAAAACGATCTCTTTAACAGAAAAACCCTAAAACCTTTACCCTCATAAATATTAGCTATTCTTTAAGTACTTATAAGCATCAAATACCCTTATGAAGTAATACAGTGATTACATATAATGATAGCCATCATACTGGCGGCACAGATATAACTGTATTCAAATGCAATATACAAGGGTGGTTCAGAAAGTAACCTTCATTTGTCTATAAATAAAATACCTGCATAAATAAAATATTTTATTACATACGACTTAAAACTGCAGCTTTTAACTATTTTTCAACATAGTCATCACCATTTAAATTCAAGAATTTGTCATTGCATTTCACTAATTTAAAAATACTTAATTCATAAAATCCAGCCACCTGGTAACCAACTTTTCAAGGCATTTTGAAATTCATTGTCTTCAAAGTACACATTTCTTCAAGTGAGTGAAGAAATGAAAATCACTTGATACCAAGTCTGGGCAGTAAGGGAATGATAAAAAATGTCTTATTGGAATTGATTCAGAAGTTGTTGAGTTCTTCGAACATTCTGAGGACGAGCAAAATTTTGTCATGCAAAGAAACAACACCAGATGACAGTATACCACAATGTTTTTTCTGAATGGCTCGCTTAATTTCTTCAAAGTTTCACAGTGGACTGCTGAAGTAATCATACCGCATTCACTAACTCAGCTAGAAGAACTCCCTTGTTATCCCAAAAAACATTAGCCATAATCTTCCTCACTGACAAAGTTTGGCATGCTTTTCTTGCCTTAAATAGTAAATTGGTATGGACCAGGCCCAGGCCATCGACTGTTTCGTTTTCAGCATTCATGTATGCCACCCAAGTTTCATCCCCAGTCACAATTCTCTTCAAAAACATTTCTCCTTACATAATAGTGTGAAAAGAAGTCTAAAACAGAGCCTATTCATTTGGTTTGATGGATCTCTGTAAGCATCTTTGGAACCCACCAAACACAGAACTTTCGGTACCTTAATTATTGACAATATTGTACAAAACTGTATGAGAAATTTGCAATAATTGTTTAAAAAGTTCAAGGATGGTGAATCTCAATTTTCATCCACTTTTTCATCAATTTCACTGACAAGATCATCACTCGCAACAGAAGGCCTATCATTTTTCTCTTCTTCATGGATCCATTCCATGGATTCCAATTAATTGGATCAATGGTCGCATTATATCGTCACTCACAACATTTGGGCCATACACAGTACACCACTGACAATGGATGTGTGCTGCCTAAACATTTTGTACCTAAAGAAATCTTATTACGGCACACACCTTGCAATTCATAGGATTTTCTATTGCAGCACTTATGTTTGTACGTTATAACAAGCAAATGGACTAAAGTACACGGCTCACATTGTCATAGCTGGAAGCACACTGATTCAGGAATGCACCGACGTGTCAGTAGCGATGCCACTAATGCTACGACTAGTGCTATGCCACAACGGAGGTTACTTTCCAAACTGCCCTTATACAATTTTATGGGTAATAACTTGAATCAGATTATACTACAAGTATACATATGTTCATAAAAAGCATTTTCAGAAATATGTTTCTCAGTTTGACAACTAAAATGTTTTTAATCTGTTGCTGTGTATTCAAATTGTTTGATGTTCATGAGGAGTTCTAATAAACACATAATGTTGCCAAACAACACACATTAGTTTTGAAATCTTGGATGATTGTGTTGCACATTTGATTCTGCTTAGCAACAACCATTAGTAAAAAATGATGACTAAGAATAGTGAGTCAGTCATTAAACTTTGCTTATTGCCCTTATATTCATAAAATCAGTGATGTAGGTAGATTCAAGTTAAAGTTTGTTCAGATTTGGGAAGTGAATTGTTTGCCATATATATGGTTGATGAAGGTCAAGTCCATATTACTAAACAGCCAGCCAAAGACCAGTTTTTAAGCAGTAAAGTAATTTTGTTTAAATTTTTTTGCTTTTCTTATACTTGTTCATGTATTCTTCAGATTTAGTAGTGTAATGAAAAAGACATATAACTAGGCTTCACTTGTTAAGGTAAAAGGATTAAACCCTAGGATTAATAGTCTCTAAAACCTATGAACATAATAGGTATTTATTTTAATCAGGTTCGATAAATTCATGAACTTAAGTTTAATTAAGTTTTGATACATTATTTTGATGGTATTATGAATGCAGAATCCAATTGCCTTGTAAATTCACTTTCATCTTCCTATGTTGGTGAGTTGTTGAACTAGTATTTGTATAAATCTGTTTTACTATAAATTAAACTTGATAAATATCACTACGTAGTTTTTAATGTAATTAATATAATATTGTCTTGTATTTTAGGTTGTATGTATTTCGACACATCAAAGATTATAAAATCTTGGTGTGTGGTGGAGATGGAACTGTAGGTTGGGTGCTTCAATGTCTGGACAATGTGGGCCAGGATAGTGAATGCTCATCCCCACCGTGTGCTATTGTTCCTTTGGGCACAGGTAATTATAATAAGTATTGTTTAGTGTAAATTTTCACTAATTTCAATCCACATTTTTTATCACATTGATCGAAGTTAACTTTAGCCAGCTCAAAAATAGAAGTACCATGAGTCTGGTTAACAGCATGAATATGTGAAAAATCAATCCAAGAATCAGTTGTTTAAAATGACAGATTTCTGCTATGTTATATAACTAATTGATCTGATAAATTTTTTTTTTTTTTTTTTTTTTTTGTTTATGTCACTGTATATATATATATATATACTCATTAGGTAACATAATCCAATAGTTGTTAGATAAGTGGCTCACAAAATAATTGCCTCATTATCAGTATTAAAAACATCTCTTATACCGGATTTGCTAGGAAAAGTGAGAAGTTAAATGATATCCTGTTGCCTTCTTTACTGACTTGAGTTTACTGATGCATATCTATACCAAGTCACTGAAATGCAGTGATAGTCAGCTCTCAAATACCTTGAAATCAAATCCCAACTCAAATACTTTGACTCTGTTCACCAGATATACTACACAATGAATATCGTTGCTCTTTCAGAAAGTTAATTTGACAATGCCACTTGGTCCTCACATGTTTTACTTAAACACAGTCTAGTTTTTCATGTGTTTTCTTTCATTGAAAAAGTAAAGTAATAATTTTGTTTATAGATGGTGTGATTGCTTTTAAAAAAATTAATTGTAGTAAAGTTTATAATTATATTAGTATTCAGTTTAACCTGCAAAGGTGAAGCAGTGTTAACATAGTTCTTAATTCAAGCATTACAGCAGAAAGCAGTGCTGTAATTTGTCCTTTTGAAAGAATCTTCTTTAGAGATTATTGACATAAATTGGTAGTTTTACTAGAGTGTAAGTCTGAATATCTCATAAATAGCTTAATAGGTCTTAACTATATTTAAAAATTTTTGCCGGCCAATTCTATGTTGTGTGGTAACAGTAAAATATATTTACAGCAATTATAAGAAAGAATTATTTTATTGCTGTGAGTAAAAAAGCCTATTTTTTTTTAACTCTGATTGGAAGTCAAGTAATGATACAGTTTTAAAAACAGTGGTTTCAAATTGTTTAGCCAATATAAAAAATAGTTGTTTTTTACTTGTTTCTATTTAGTTAACATTCGTTTTATTCCCTTGTTAATTTGCCAATCAAAAGGTTGATTCATCAATGTAAAAGTTTTTCTTTAATGATGTTAACTGCTGTGTCAAAAGCCATTAAATGTTAGCCGTAATCTAAAGGGTGGCTGAATTCCACTGTTTTTTCCCCTCTAATATACAGTGCTAATTTATTCATTGTTGTCTCTACAGTAAGCATTAAATCCTTACTTCTGGTTCTGTTATTTTTAAGGTACTTCTCCAGTTCTTAATTGTGGAATTTTTTACCTGCAAGGGGATGCAGTTAACAATTTTGCGCAGGATTACATTATCCAGTCTTCAATAATTTAATTTTAAAATTTTATAAACTATGCTCTCCAAATTACGGAATTTAGTGGATGTTATTGTAATAATTACAGGACAACTGTAGTAATATGCTGTTTTAATTATTTAATAATTAGAAAAACAATTTTTTTTTTACAAATATCGCTATTTAATTTGTTTAGGTAATGATTTGGCAAGAGTGCTACGTTGGGGTCCTGGATATACAGGTGGGGAAGACCCTCTTAATCTGTTACGTGATGTAATTGATGCTGAAGAAATTAGACTGGATCGATGGACAGTTGTATTTCACCCTGAAGACAAAGGTGACAAAACTGATCCCAGTACTCAAGTTGCTAATGCTACTGGACAAGGTAGTAACATATTTTCATTTTTTTTTTTTGAAAATTTACATAAAATACTGTCGTTGGATGTTGTGGAACGTTTATTATTGCTGGAAATATACATATGGAATGAAAATACTATTCAATAATTGTGTTAATTTGTTTGTTATTAAATGCCAATAACATTGATACTCAATTTTTGTTTCTTAACATGTAATACATGAAACCAGTCTGTTTTTTAATGATGAAAATGAATTTGACAGAATTTTTCTGTCGCCATATGTTTTTGAAAAATTACAAAATTTAAATTTTGAAAATTGTTGATATATGAATACACATGAATATAATATTAATATATAATATAGTATAAATAATTATAATAATTAATTATGAATTTAAATATAAATCTAAATTTAATATTATAATTAAAAATTGTAATAATATAATATGAATATATATATAACATAAATATGAATATAATACATTTGTATTTTTTTATTATATATATTACTTTATGTGATCATTATTTATTTTTAGCTCTATTATAATCAGTTATTAACCATGAAACAATTATTTGTCATTACATAAACATCACATATCATGATATCATATTACTATTATCATTTGATATTCAAGGTATTATATAGATATCACTTGTTATTGAAGCATACATGAACGAAGCATAAATTAATTCATCACGTTAATGAATAATTAAAAAACCACAAAGCTTTGTTGGCCTTGTTAGCTACTGATTTTTGTAGTATAATCTCTTCAGTCAATGTAGTAATTGTATTGAGTAATGTCAAAGTCTTATATGTTGTAAATGGTTCTGATAATATTTGTTACGAGTATGGTGAGTTCTCTCTAAAAATCACATAAGAAAACTACTACTATACCTTTAATTTAAAAAAATTATAAATTGTACCTTGACTGTAAAATTGAAGAGCAGGATAAGATATGGGCTCCTCAATAAGAGGATGGCTTAAAGGCACATGAAAGTCATTGCCATTTGGTGCCCCTCTGGTTTGGCATGAACCAAAGGATTACATAACTAATTGTTATTCTGTTAAACTAGCATGTCTGGAATTTTTAAGAAGTCTGAACATACTGTACTCTATCCTTCATTGACAACTGCACTCTGATGTATACCTCACAGTGAATCCATTCCAGTTCCCAGGGTTCTTAAAAACTTGTTTTGTGAAACAGTTATGAAGTAGCAACATTGTGGATGAAGACAATCATGATTCAGACTTTGAATTACAATCCAGTGAGCTACATTTTTTATTATAAGGTAATCTAAATGGCTTGGTAAGAGATTTAAACTCGTGAAAAAATCAAGCTTAATTTCTAGACTGAGGATGACTAGATTGGAATTTATTTTTTTAAAAATACAAAAATCTTTGGCTATCGAGCAGAAAGATTTCTCTTAATACTTTCTTAAAGAAAATTTCTTAGTTTACTGTAAATATATTGATGAGCTTATGATACAGTTGGGCAAGTTCAAGAACCTGAGGAGTGGCGCCTTTCCATTGATTCCTCTCAAGTATAGTTAAAAGCAGTTTTTTGCTTCACAATTATTAATATCCTTCTGTACTAATTTTTTATAGAATTAATATTAAAGAAATAAATGATGCTATAAAAACTATAATTGAAAAAGTATAGAAGTAATTGTAAAACAAATTAAAAAATCAAAATAATTATGTAATTAAAAGTATAAAAGTATTAAAAAGTACATAGAAATCATAGTTGGAACATATTGTGGAGATTTATAAGTAATAGATCTTTTGTTAGGCATATAGTTAAGGTATACAAAATAATGTTATTTGTGAATGGAACAGCCAAGCTAGGAATCACCACTGTGTAGTAAAACAGTGGTACATGAGTACCTAACTCCTGGTGAAAAAAAAACATTACTCATGTGCATCTAGTTAAATCAGAAAAAATAATTTTACCATCACTTCATATCAAACTGGGATTAATAAAAAATTCTGTAAAAGTTATAAAGAAGGAAAGTCAAGGAATCTCAACATGAGGCAGAAATTGTCAAAACTAAGTGAAGCAAAAACTAAAGAAAGGATTATTTTTATTGATCCACAAATAAGGTAACTGATTGGAGATGAAATGCTAACTTTGTACTGACCTATGTAGAACTCATTGCTTGAACATCATTCATGAACACATGCAAAACTTTTCTAGGTGTCTATAAGTCCACAAAATTACCAGGATATAGATAAAGTAAAAAGTTTATTCAGAACTATGGGATGTAATATGTTACTGAAAGTCCACTTCTTGCATTCACATCTGAATTTCTTCTCACTAAACTTTGGAACAGTAAATTATGAGCATGATGAACATTTCCACCAAGATATTTCAATGAATGAATGCTCTTCTTTTATAAATAGCCTCAGGCCCATCCTGAATTAATGTCCAACAGTAATTGGTTAGCATGTTAGTATTTCATTTCCCTTTATAGCGGCTTTCCATCACCGCGATGTCTTGGTACAAATATTCACTGTGTTCTTTACTTACGACTCCAAGGATGTCCAGGAAAAAATCCAGATGTATGTGAGGAAATGTATTTTCCAAGACATCATTAGACAATCATTGTTATCTTCTTCAGTACTGCCTGATTCTTCATCGCTGCTTTTAAAACATACATCCACAGGTGGCTTGGAACTAGAATAATTTCACTGTGAAGTACAGGCCTGATTGCAGATAGACATTAAGGATATTTTGCAGTACATTTAGAAATTCCAGACACTTAACCAAAGTAACAATTGGTTACATGATCCTTTGGTTCATGCCAAACCATAGGTACATCAAATGGCAAACTGTTGCGTATACCTTTCAGTCATCCTCTTAAATATATAAATATATAGAAAAATAAATGCATATTTTATGTGGAGCCCACATCTAAGAAATGATTTCTTTTTTAATTAAAGTTGTAATGTTTTTTCTATTTGATTTTATGGTAAACTCACCACATACATAACAAAAGGCATCCGTATCATTTACACAATTTCAAGCCTCATAACACTGCTTTGTTAACTAACTTAAGACAGCAATAAGGCTGAATAAAATTAAATCATTCCTAAATCCAGTGCTTAAAACAAACAACACATCTGTGTTTTCAGCTATATGCTTTTGTGTCAGTTCTTTATGTGTCTAAAATAAGAACTGCTGATTATACAAATTCAGAAAGAATTTATGATTTTATTCTTCACAAAAAATCATAGTAAAACAAAACATTTCCTGATGTTACTTCATTTCTTATCAAAAAGAAATCTTTTATCTGTAGAAGGAGCAATGTTTGAGAAGTCATTACATTTTCTCATTTCATATAATAAGATTTCAGTTAGTTCATTTAGAATTGATCACACTACTTTTCTAATCTTTTATTTAAGAAACTTAATATTTTCTTATGAAACTACTTTCAGACTAAATTCTTTTCATTATATAGTGATCTATTCTTACACTATATTCCTGTGTACAAGTTTCAAGCTTTTATTAACATACTGTAGAGAAGTATGTAGGCAAAAACTAAATAGAATTTATTTTCAGCTTCATTTACTAAAATTATTGTTATGTATGAAAAATTTTTACAAGAAAATTTTCAAATTAGGAGTATGTTAAAACCTAATTTTCAGAATAACTTATTTAATTTTAAGATATAATTCCATCAGTAGTGTAGCTTTATGTAAATAATGTGTTCAGACAGAAGTAAATATGTTGATTAATGGTTACTTATTTCTTTGTGAAAAACCTACTTTATACTAGCTTGTAATTTAGGGTTTTTTTATTTCCTAAAATATATGACAATATGTTAGCTTCTTGCTTTCTATTAAATTAATTGTCTGTTAAATGCATTTTCAGCAATAATATTTTTATTTTTTTATATTTTATAGTCATGTGTAGATTTACAGATTTTATTCATTGCTCTGATGTTAATATTACTTTACTAGTATTACTTTATTAAATTATGTAAAATTTTTACAGCTGCAACAGGAACTACAAATGAAGATAATTCTCACATTATGGTGATGAATAACTACTTTGGCATTGGAATTGATGCAGACCTCTGTTTAGACTTTCATAATGCCAGAGTTGAAAACCCAGACAAGTTCAATAGCAGGTATTATTAAATTATGATATAATTGAATTCTCTTTGTATTTGTACTTTCATAAGTACATTTTTATCTTAGGTTGAAATTAAGGCATGACCTTCGAAACTTGTTTTTAAAGTAAAGTTAGTTATTCTTTCTTTATCTCCTTTTTCCATCTTTTAATTTGATTATGTATTTTTATTAATCATATTAAAATGATTTTCTGTATAATTTTTCTTGTATTGCTATTTTATAACATTGAATGAACTACCTTATCTCATAAAGAAATTAATTTTTTTTTCATAAATAAATATGAGTTAGTTTCTATAAAAAAATAAGTTATTAAAAATAATTGAAGCTTGCATTAACAACTGCTGCTAAATTTTATTGGATGGTCATTTTGGAATTGACCAACAAATGGATTTTAGCGGATTTTGGGCATACTTCATAATCAGAAATAAAGAAAAGTTTTGGAAATTTCAGTCATCCTGCCATGTATTTAGTTCTGAAAGCTTATTGCAGCAGTCTATAATAAAGAGACACTGTATGCAATATCAAAAGACATATGATTCAATCATGTCAGAATATTTCTAATTTCTATATTTGAAAGCTTTCCAACTATTTTTTCTTTTATGTTAACAAATAAAGAATTCACTTGAAAAGTTTGCTAGTGTTGTGCTTCTATAGTGAATAAAGTGAAGATATTAGTTGCAGGGTTGACCCTATATTTCAGGGGACTTGCATGCTTCTATACAGCTGTATATTCAGCTCAGTGAAGGAGATTAGAAAACACTTCATACTTCATTTCCTTGTTAGCCAAGCATGGTATTTGTTACTCTTGAAAATGACTGTGCCATTTTTGAAAGTTAATGGGTAAAGTTAAAGCACCTATTATTTAAAAGTAAAAGAAAAAACTATTTATTTATTTTTTTTAAAGTTGAAATAATTATTTTAAATGTAACAAAACCTATCCCAAACAAAACCCAAATTTTTTTAATGTAACACTATCAGACTGAACATAACATGCACCATCTTTGTCCTCATAGCATTTTATATATTTTTCATTTATTAGACTGGTGTGATTCACTTCTCTTCCTTTCTATTGTGCGTTAATCTCAGTTTCAATGTCTGCAATCTTTTAAGATAGATATCTGTTATTAAAAAACATTAAAATTAAAAACGAAAAAATGCACTAAATGCATATAACAATAAATTCCTTATTTTAAAGACAAGGATATTTTATGTTATTCTGTTTTAAAATAGTATTTTAATTGAACCACATCAAAGAACTAATTCCAAATATTCTTCAGTAGCTCTTAGCATATGTTAGAAGTATTATCTCAGATTAATAATTTAATGAATTAGATAGATGTTACATTGTAGTGCAATATGGTGATATCACAGAATGGATGTAAAATGTATTGAGGTACAGAATAATTTTTAAGTTTTTGTGTACTAACATTTTTCTTTATTGTATTTTTAACCATCTAATTGTTTCTTACAGGCTTCATAATAAGAGTGTTTATGTTCGTATGGGTCTTAAGAAAATGGTCGGCCATAAACTTTGTAAAGATTTGCATCGTGAAGTTAGATTAGAGGTTGATGGAAAACCCGTTGAATTACCCCCTGTTGAAGGCATTATTATACTCAACATACTCAGGTAAAATTAATTAACAGATTATTATTGTACAGAATCAGTTGATAATATTTATTAATGTTAAGAAAAGTGAGGACATCCTAAATAAGCTAAGCTATGTTAATTTCAAATTAATACCTAGACCAATAATTTCACTATTTGTACTCAACTGAATTCAGTCTTTGACATCTCCTTCTCCAAGTCTAAATTCGAAGATACATATGGAGTTTAGAATGTCCCCAAAAGTGCATAATTTAAAACAATTACTACAAAAAAAAACTTGAGCTTTTTTAATGATACTTGTAACAATGGATAGAGAATAAATATCATGCAGCCCTCTATCTAGTTGTGTTGTTAAATACTTATGATGTAGCACAGCTGTTCTACCATGTATTTTTTTCAGTGTTGTTAGAAATAAAGATAATTGAAATTGCAGACTGAAAACTAATAACTCAGGAAATGGAAATTATAACATGGTTATGTGAATTAATGAATCTATAATAATAAGTCTCACTGTGAAATTTTAGGTTTCAACCTGAAATAAGTAATATGTTGTAACAATTACTGCTCTGAAACTCAGTGTATAATAAATAATATTAAATAAAATGCTTGTAATCTAGTTATTTTTATTTTAATGCTTCTTAAAATATTTAAATATTACTAAAATTATGTTTAATTGTTAGTTTAATACTTTTTGAATCGTAATTCTATTGCATGTAAAATATATCAAATAAAATTTAACTAATTCTAAAATTGCTTTTAAAACTTACAGAAAATAGGATAAAACAATAACTTATCTAATTATAATATTGTAAGAGTTTATAAAAAATAGATTGCAGAAAGTAATATTGTAAAAAAATTCTATTCAGAAATTTAAAAAATCTCATTCAGGAACATTTACAAGTAATAATCAGAAATATAATTGTGTTGATTTTGTTTAGTTAGAAAGCATAAATATTCAAGTATAGGAAACATGATATACTAAATAAATACACAAATCTGTGTTCCATATTGAAAAAATACAATGAAAAACAAAAATATATTTATGGAACAAGTAAAATTTGAACATAATGATTGAATTAGAGGAAATAATTTTAAAATATTAAAATTTAGAGTTAGAAGTAAATTTTCAAATTATGGTTAAAGTAGTTTGATTATCTATCTTAAGTAGCAATAGAACAGCTCATTTCATATTAATAACTCAGTTGATAAACATTCCTTTATGTTTTTAATATTTTACCTATAATTTTAATTTTAATTTCTAGCAAATATTCTAATGAAGCGGAGATCTCAAGCTCAGAATAGCAAACTTACTGATTAAATTTGATTCACCCTAGTACCTGGGTAGTTTTCAGTATTATCATATTTCTCAGGTTACCAATAAAGGAAGATGGTGAATCAGCTATCCAACCAACCATAAGATTTTCTTGTTCAGCCTTGATATGTAATGCATTTACTAAACCTACATAAGTTTCTATGTGCACTTTAATTTATTCTCTCAAGATATATTCTACTCTCTCTCCTTTGTCTCATGACAGCCAGCCAGAGTAGAATTTCACTTTAACATATACCGATCATTAATATTTGCCAGTAGGATTTCATCTCCTCTGTTAATTTCTATTTCATCCACCCCCTTGTGGCTCATTTAATTCATTTAAGACATCATCATTCCCATTAAAACTATCTCCTACATATAATAAAGAGAAACATTATTTTCTTCTACTTCCCAATTTCACAAAAACCACATGCCATTACTTGTAAAAACTTTTATATTTACCAAGTAGATGTGAGTAGCCACGTGTAATTCAATATAACTACCGTAGATTCCATATTTCAGCATATAATTTTCATACTCGGCTGTCAAGTTCATCTAAATATCCTATGGTCAGTATTTCTAATAATGAAAGTTGAATAATGAACCCAATTCTGTTTAGCATATGACCACTATTTATTGATTATTTTTTACTTTACTAAAATAGGATTGGTTTTTGTATTTATAAAACAACATTGCTCGGAACATACAGTTCCATCAGTTTTCATATTTACCACAGAATGAGTTCTGTTCTTAAAGGTTACGTGGATTGAAATACATATTTCCTCATTAAAGTGCATTTTATTTTTGAAAGTCAATATCCTTAGCAAATTCTTTTTCGCAATTTGAACGTAACTTCAGTACTTTTAGCCATGCAAGTGCTTTCCTTTTTAAGATGTCAGTATTTGCTTTTTAAGAAATTGTAACTTGATTTTTTTTTGCGATTTAGAATTAACTTCTTCCACTGTAGGTAGCAGCATAAATTTACATGTAACCATATCAGATTTATTGATCCTTATCAAGGAGAATTTTTCATCAGTCCATGAAGGAACTTTGTCATTAAAGTACTTGCAGTGCATATGGTTTTCTTTTTTAGATATTTTATTAGTTTTTTGCATTTTTCTACAGAGTGCCATTTTAAAGTTCTAATAAATATTAATAGAAAATTTAAAAAAATTAAATCACCAGTTTCAACAGACAACTTTGCCCAACAACGGCAAGATTGCTCCGAATAGGCATTTCACTAACAAATTTGGTAACTCACAACTAACAGTGGTAGACTAGTATAGTCTGACAAACTCAGGCTTGCAAAACTACTCTGTTATCGCTTGTTATCACGACTATTTCAAACACAGCCTCACAGAGCTGCTGATTATTTCTACTGGTCTACTGGTCTCTGGCAGTATTTGTATTCCCTAGTCTGCAAAACCAGTATTCACCCTTAATTATTGAAATGTATTAGTTTTCATTGTCTTCGCTCTTATGTTTTTTTTATAAATTCTTATTCGGGTCAGGTAACTCTTCTGATCAAACAACAGCTGTTGGAGGTGCCATTGTGTATATTACAAAGAAAAAATTGTTAAACAGGTTCATTACTCTCAGAAAAGGATCCCTTTTAGTTCCTTTGGAATTCTTTTCATTATTATTTTCTCTTTCTTTCTTCTTACTTGGAAGAAATATGTTAAACTGGTCCTGTTAAAATATATTCTGTGCTATTCGATTTAAATGTAACCTCTCCTCAACAACCAAATGGAGGATTGCTTTACATCCAGATTGATTACAGCCAAGATCTGCCATCATGAGCTCGCTAAGTAAGCCATTGATGGCAGATCAATGCGTTAGCCAGGGTGCTCTATGAAGAGAGGCGGCTTATATTAAATCCTTGATGTATATATATATATATATATATATATCACAAAATTCTCCTAGTTCCAGGAGAACTATTTAATTTCCATATTCGTAGAAATAATGGAAAAAGTTCATATAAACGTTTGTCCTAAATTGCTTTGCGAGTTGTACGGTAGTGAAAGATTTTGCTTGGATTTCAGCTACTCTGATGAAATTAGGTAGGACTGAAATTTTTGGTAATAATAATTAAGAGGCAGAGTAAGTGGTTTCTTATGGTTTTTTACCTGAAAAGTCGAGTTCAGTAGGTCCAGAACGGTATATCTTCAGTTTTGTTTTCAGAAATCTGAAATGAAAACCAACACAATGAGGTAATAAACACATAAAACATTTAAACAAAACTTGTAGAGATGGTGTACAGTAAGTTGAATAAAACAAAAAAAGTTAAAAAAAAAAAAAAATTTGAATTTTATTAAGAAATAGTACACTAGACCGAAGTGCATGTAGTATTTTATAATAAATGTTCAAAAATGAGCCCATTTTCAACACATTTCTCATTTCTTGGCAGACTTTTATTGCTCTCTTTAGTTCTTTAGGGCTGCTGTTCGAGTTGCTCAACCACATTCAATTCATTCATCTCATTCTCTGAAGATATACCTTAATGGTGGTTCTGGAGGTTAAACAAAAAAAAATAAAATCCATAATTCATTCATCCCCAGAAATCTAAAGGTGTTAGATCAGATGATCTTGGTGACCAAGAATGTGGACCTCCATGACTGATACATTTCTCAGGGAAATGGATCATTTAATTGAGTAGAAACAACACTAGTGGGGAGGTATGCTGAAAGTATACTTTGCATCTCAGTGCTAGAGGAACATCTTCAAATCACCTGCAGCAATTTTTCTTAAAGAATGTGCAAGTAGACCTGAGCAAACTTGACTTGTTTGTCCTAACCATTCCAAACCACTTAGAAAGATCTGATGCCTGGACTGTGCTGAACTGCATTCATAATGATTGTGTTGGACGTAACACAATCATTATGGATGTATTGATAGTGTTGTGTTAGACAAATCATTTGTAGCTGATATAAGTGCTAGGTAGTGAACCTGATTTCCAAAGATTGCAGAAAGTTGTGCTAATTGTTGTGGGATCTGGAATCTCAATAGAGGCTATAGTAGCATTACTATTACACATGCCCAAAAAGTATTCCATATACCATATTCCTCTGTTATAAATAAGTATGGCATTACTTCAAAGGCAAGCCCACCACGTTAAAATTAAAATTCATACAAAACCTTCCCTAATGACAGCACAATTCACAGTACCCAACATATTTAATGTAACTTATAGAATTATTTAAACATTAATTCAGTATTGAACATTGCCAATCAGATGTTATTTTATTACCAACTTTGAAATAATAATTTTTCATATAATTTATTATATTTGTCTTTAAAAAAAAAATTTTTATTTTACAACTGTAGTTAAGTTTCCAATTTTTTAATAGCAATTTCAAACAGTAATTTTGTTTAAAAAAATTTTTCACATCAACAAAATGGATTGGTTTTTGTTTATATTAAATAAGAACTTTTCTGAAAAATGTAATAATGTACTGTTTTTGAATAAAATTCAAATTTTTCTAACTTTTCTTTGCTGTATGCAAATTATCTCACTCCATTTTGTTCAGAATAAAATGTTTTAAAAGTTTTATGTGTTTATTGTCCATATAACAAGGTTATTGAATATCAAACTTGGAAAACAAGACTTTTTACTTCAATTTATCTATTTTCATTACAGATTTCTCAAAAAGTACTGCAGGTATGGTTCTGGTACTGATTTTATTCAATATTTCAGGTCAAAAGCCATAAGAAATCACTAATTCTGCCCCTCTATTTACGTCCTATAGATTTCAGCCTAATCTCATTTCACCAGGATAGCTGAAATCAAGACAAAATCTTTCACTTGCCATAACTCATAAACAAAGCATTTTAGGATATATGTTTATATGAACGTTCCATTACTTTCATGAGTAGTATAGATCAGTGATTCCCAAAGTGTGCGCCGCAGCTCCCAGGGGCACTGTGGTGCTGTCATAAGTTCGCCGTGAAATATTCAATTAAACAATTGGGCAATTTTCTTGGATACATCCCATTAATAATTTTAATAATGTTAATCATCAATGGACGTTCAATAAATTGTTTGTGAATTTAAAATTTGTGTTTAATTTATTTTTCAACTAACCTAACCACATGGTGATTGTCCAGTCCCAATATGGATATTACCAAAACAGTTGAAATTAGATATTTTATATTATCCCAAGGAAAATAGTAAGTATCTGATTTTAATTTTTTACTGTTAAATGGGTAATCGCTTTTAAAAAGGAAAGTTTTCCTATTTTTCAAGAAAGTAAAAAATTTAGAAAAAAGTCTAATGTATTAAGGGCGCCACGGAAAAAATCTGATTAGTTAGGGAGCTGCAAACCGAAAAAGATTGGGAACCTCTGGTATAGATTATAAAAATAATGGGAGTACTTCATGATACACCTGTATATATATTATTATTTCATAAGTAAATATACTTTTGAAATTTGGATATACACTGTTATAATTGCTGTGTTATTTTTCAATTCATTATACCAATCAGACAGCATATATAAGTACTTTCGTATCTGTTAATTTTATTAATGTTCCCTCAAAACATTTAGGAATTGAATGGTTGAAGTCAGTTTGGGTTCAATTGATGGGGCTTGATGTCGTGAGTTTTCAAACAAATTCTGTATCTTAATTAATAGCTGAGGTTATTTTGAATGCTATTGAGGTAAGTATTTGAGTACATGGAAAGCTATATTTCCTTAAAACCCTCTCATAATAATTGAGTGAGCAGAGTTGTTGCATGCTGATTATCTGTAAGCTGATGTAATGAGTGTTTTAAGATCCCAACAAAGTCTGTAACTAAATCAGTTATTGTAACTAAATTGAATTGCAGAAGAACAAAATCTGTTTAGTTTGTTTACCAAATGTTTTTAATATATAGATGTTAATGGAGCATGTGTTACAAATTAAATAGAAGAACTTTACTGTATTTTGCTAATGGTAACCAACGTTTTCAGATTTATGCAAGACTTCTTTTTCAAATAATGTAGCTTGTATTTTTTTAGATGGTTGATATTTTTAGGGCTAACTGTATTTATAAATTACATAATTGTGTATGACAACAGAAAACCAGTAACTGTAATTTTCTCAACTTTTATTGAAGAACAATAGTTTACTTTCTTAAAAGAAGTTTTTTTGTAAGACTTTGTTTACATTTTAACAAAATAAGATTATTTTTACTATTATAGTTGGGGATCTGGAGCAAATCCATGGGGTCCAGAAAAGGAAGATCAATTTTCTAAACCCAATCACTGGGATGGTATGTTGGAAGTAGTTGGTGTGACTGGTGTTGTGCATCTGGGTCAGATTCAGTCTGGTATACGATCAGCTATGCGCATAGCTCAGGTAAATGATTTTGCAATTTTGACTATTTAGTTATTAAACTATAGTGAAAAATGATAGTTTACTGTGATAACTATTGTACAAATTGATTGTAATAGCAAAGTGTAATTTTTGTAAATTTCAGAGCTTACTTACTTCGCCCTGTTATCAATTATTACTTTATCCTTCTTTCCTGAAATAAGAATTTTTTTTCTAACCTTGTTTCATATTTAATTTAGGTTCTTTTATTATTTTTAAAATTACACTTTCTGACATTTCATAGTAATCTGCAACTGTTCCAAAGCCTCCTTTAATGGTTAATTTAAGGTGTTCTACATCACTTCTCAGTTACTTTTCTAATTAAAGTTATTGCATCACAGTGTGTAGAAAACTTTTCTTCAAATTAATATGAATATTTTTTTTTAAGCCTCTCAATATGATTGATTAGACGTATGAAACCACTACAAAACTAAAATCACAACAGAAATAGTTATTCACACCTTATAACTACAAAAAGAAAGGGAATGGCTAAGTACATGGAAACCTACAAAAGCATTTGACAACAATAAAAGACAACTGATAGAATGCACTTTTGTATATAATTAATCAAACACTGACTAATTTTTAGAGTATTAGTAGTACTAGTATAATTTGTTATTCTTGTATATGTTGTTCAATCCCTCATACTACATTACTCAGAGCTTGGACTCTGGCAGTTCTCACCAACTACTCACAAAACAAAGTGAATATCTGTTAACAACACAAACAAATTTTTTTGATCACACAATGACTAAAAGCAATCTTCAGAAACATCTTTCAAAATATGTGAAACAGTAAAAATGTCAGATAAATCACCCAAACTTTAGACTACCTAATTATAGATACATGATCCCAAACTAGTCAGCTCACACATTGCAGAAAAAGCACTTATAAGAATGAAACAATATAATTTGCTAGTACATACAAACAGATGTAACAGTGTACTCATTAACATGCTCATAATATGTAAGAATAAAACAAAGATAAACAAAAAAAAGATGGTATTTATACACATAATCAAAGATTTAGAAAAATAAACTAATAATTTTTTTTTAAATCTGAACACAGCCTTTAAAACAAATCATTTTACACTGTTACTAAACTAACATAACATCACAAATATATACACAAATTGAAGTACTTTGGCCCAACAATGGTCGAAAATGGTCAAATCAGACACATCTTCTAAGATACATTAAACGCGTAAAAGCCCTCTCCATATTAATATTCAGCAATTGTAGTTTCATCATAGAACCAGATCACAAATTCACAGACTTTGACAACAGTCTTGATAATCTATACATACAAAAATAGTAATGCATTAAAAACACTTGAACATTATGAAGTTTACGTAAATACGAGGGCCGTTTTTTTTTCGACCTCCGATAGGCTATAAATAAAAGACAAGTTCATATAAAACAATAATTTTAT
>JAAAKQ030135813.1:0-13366 GCA_010016005.3 Zanna intricata | reverse complement strand
CGACTTCTTTTTGTTCCCTCATCTAAAAATTGCGCTCGGAGGACAGAGATTTTCGTCAAATGAAGAGGCAATCACCTACGTGAACAATTATTTTGCACAGAAAAATGCCGAGAATTATTTGGACGGGTTACAGAGATGGGAGCGTCGCTGGGAGAAGTGTGTAGAGGTACAAGGAGACTATGTTGAAAAATATTTCTATGTTGAAAAATAAAAAAAAATTTCTAAAAAAATGTCTTGTATCTTTGATAGTTCGGAAACTTTTCAGAACACCTCATACACATGCACACACACACACATAAACGCATGCGCACACTCATTCACCCACACACGCAAGCATATATATATATATATATATATATGTTTTACAAAAAGCTAGGCAGAAATCTATTTATATAAAAAGAAAATGCTGTAAATAATTTAACCGCAAGTTAATAACTTTAGTGCTTGTGTTTTTTTTGTGTTGGAACAGTTTTAAGTGCCTCCTGAGACATCAAATTAAAATAAGAGATTAATCGATAGAAATACAAGTGAGATAACCATTTAAATTGATAATGGTCTTCTTTGAAAGACCCACATTTTATCAGTGTTGATAATTGTTCAATTTTATTTTGTAGATTTCAACCAAGTTGTTTATTATTTAGTCTGTTTCTGCAGTTACAGATAAATGCGTTTACCAATTTTGTGTAATTTTGCTGTTTGATGGAATGAGATCTATGTAACAATTTTTCTCACAATTTTCTCTTTCAAAATGGCAGCTGATATCTTTCTTACAGGAGGTTAACAGGGCAGGTAGAGAGTTATAGTGGAGGGAAATTAAGAATGCTGTACTACTCATACTAGAGAGAAAGATGGTGTTCTGTTCTATAGCATTGTGTCTTTCTCATAATACTATTAAATACGTGTGTCATGTATTAAGTATCATGTAATTTGTTATGCTTAATCTAATTTTCCAGTTTTTCCTTTGTGTCCCTTATAAAAGACTTTCATATATATTGAATTAAGTAAAAAAATATGTATATAATAAAAAATAAGGATCTTGTGGAACAAGATCCTTATTTTCTATTGATTTATTTGACAATGCCGGAGGAGAAGTGAAATCTGAATTCTTGGACATTTTTAGGTTTTTTATTTCATCTTTGGAACAGAACAGATCAAAACTAAAAATTTATTCCATGTCATGTATAATTTCAGGGCTGCAGCTAGGAGAGAGCACTAATTTATTAAAAAAAGTTTAAATAATTTTAGTTTTTTATGAAAATATTTTGAGTAACAATTCTTTAAAAGAACAATTTTGTGTATGATTTAACAGGAATTCTTTGATGTTATGATTGAAAAGAGAAATAAGGTTATGGGGCATTTAATGTCTGTAAATAATAAAGTTGGTCCAATACTATGTAAGCTTGAAGGGATTGTATTGCAGACCAGTTCTGGAAAATCACCAGTAATGATATATTTTTATAACAACTTTGAATCAAAAATATTCCAAACGATTATTAAGTAATTATATTTTTTACAATATTTATTTATATTATTGTTGATGTAATGATATATGTTTATAGTTATTTTAAGTTTGGTTAATTAATGAAGTATGTTGTAGTACAAGGTTTTGATAAAAATTATTATAACACCCCAAATATATTGAAGTCCACAAAATAAATTTATGACTAATTAAAGTTGTAAACATTGTTAAATTGTTATGTTAGTAATATGTAATAATGGTATTTTGTTAATATTACTTCATTCCTATATTTAATAATAATATTTTGGTAATATTAAATTTGTATGTTAACATTATTTAAATCATTCAATCTTTATTATGTGTGGACAGATTTCGAACTTGCTAGAAACTCATAGATAACACTAGAGAGTATGAGATTCTACTAGAAACAGTAAAGTTGTATTTCTGCTTGAATTATTATTTTTACTAAAGAATGATTTTTTTATTTGGCAATTGACATTGATAAAGTTTAGTTTTGTAATTAATTATTTATATTGTTTAGAGTTAGTTGTATTTATAAATAATGAAGATATTTGTAATAGAAGCAAATAGAATCTTTAGTCTTTTCTAGAGGGACAGCTAACAGTACATAAACGGGTTGAGGGACTCGTGGGTTGGTTCATTTGTGTGACGTACGTAGTTCCAAAAGGTTACACCTGTGAAGTTTAAATTTGTTTCATGTAGATTTTGTTAAGTGTTTGTTTGTTTGTTTTGTTGTGTTAAATAAAGTATTGTGAGAAGGCTTGATATCGTGTTAGTTATTTATACGAATCATGTTCTCATTATAATTGGCGACCGTGAAAGTATTGCTAAAAAAATTGTGATGAAGTCGATATCATGCTATATACGAATCATTTGCTCACATCAAGTATTACATTTTTGAGTCTGGTGAACCTTTCTCTCATGATAAAACTTACTGTTCTCTCTGTAAAACTTACTGTAAAAAATCTGATGTGGACTTCTTTTTATCCCAATGAAATTACATATACACATTTTTCTTAAATGAAAAGCACATCAAATTTTATTTCATTAATAATTTCTGATTATATATTTTTTTTATTATTGGACTATTATTTATTATATTTTTTTACAATCAGAGGTTAATAATTAATAAGTTGGATATCAAATTGATGAACCTTCCCCTTGTAAGATACAAACATTTCATTTATTAAAATTTTATTTGGCTTTAATTCTGGAACCAATGAAAATAAGTATTTATTGTTGAAAAGCTCTCAATGAGGACTTATTACTGAGAAAAAATCCAAAATCCAAATTTGGGGCTGTTTTGGACATGTTTGGTCTAATTGATTGCAATAAAATTGGAAGGTGCACAACTAGATGTTATAAGAGTCCTAAATCCAAAATTTCAACATCCTATGACTAATCATTTTTTAGTTATGTGGGATATGTATATATGTACAGACATTATGCTAAAACTAGTCAAAATGGATTCAGGAATGGTCAAAATGAATAATTCTGTTGAAATATGAAAATCACAATTTTTTTGCAATTTTTTAAATACTGCCATTAAAAATGAATGTCATAATTTTTTTACTTTCAGTACTTGTGTGATTTATTAGAGTTCTGTAGTTTATATACAAAATAAATAGTCTAATACAAAATGTGGATCTTGATCTCTACTACTGCTTAATTGTGTAAGACCAAATTGCCTTTCTTACCACTATTCTGTAGAATCACATATCTGCAAATTGTTATCACAATTTATTTTCTCAGTTTAAAATCCCCTTAGCTATGCACTGATATTGTTTGTAATAATAAAAGATTATACTCTGTTTCATTATAATTCTGTTTTTATCTCCACAGTTTTTTCTTTTTGTTTAATTTTTGTTGGATATTAATCAAATATATATGTATGTATTACTTGAGCTTGTTCATGAAATCAAAAGTCATATAGAATATAGTTATATTCTATATATAGCTATGTTCAGCTGAACATTTTAAAAACTAATAAATATTGCACATATTGAATTGAGTCATGAGATTCCTGTTACTGCCATTGTTTATTATTATGTTATCAACACAGTAGTCAAATCAGGCCTGTATGATGGATGATGCAGGTCATACCATTTGCGTTGTACAGTTATCATTATTTAAGTAATACTATGAGGATAAATTGTATTTAAGGAACATAACTTAATTTTAGCTTACTCTTCATCTGAATACTAGTGCATGATAACTAAAATCTTTTCTGGATAAAAAAATTAATTTTGTTTTTCTTAAAAAAGGTGAGTACTACTTGCTTCTTTCTCTTAAGTAATAAAAGGCAAGCTGGCAAGTCTCAACATCCAAGAAATTTCACCAAAGGAATTTGTCTCCTCCTCTTTAAAAATGTTGAAGTTGGACCTTAGCTACTAAATATTTTTCCCTGTTCTTTGCTGAAAGGATATAAAGAATTCATCTTGCACACACTCTTTTTTATGTTCATTACTTAATTTTTTATGTGCAAAATTTCCTTAGCTTTCACTTCATTAATTTTTTAATTTCTTTTTTACAAATGCTATTCATTGAGTTGCCCAAACAATTTTATCAATAAATCTTTGAAAGTAACAAACATTTTCAGCTGAATTTGAAAAGTTCTTTCTCCACTTGGCCTCTTCTATCAGAAAACAATTATGCTCTGGGAAAAACATTTATTTTTAAAGTCTGAAGGTCTACTCAAAGTGGTGTGTGACGACATGTACACTACTTATATAATAGTGTGAAAATTCTTACATTTATCTGTTCTCAGCAAGGGGACAGCAGAAAATCATCAGTTTCTGTCATTTAGATTTTCATTAAGCAAGCTAGACATTCTGATTTTGATGCATGCTTTGTAAAATGCCAGATGTCAGGCAGAGTGAATTGTTGGCACTTTATACCAACAATTTTCATTGTGTTTAAGACGGTGCATTTCCATGGGAATGTCATTTTGTTCCAGTTCCCATGAAGCATTTATTCTTATCTTTTGTGTTTATGGTGTACCAAATTAATGTATGGATTTTTCATGTCTTCTGATGCTGATTCAATATGCATCCTGTTTAATTGGCATATAGTTTGTCAAATTCTTATGAAATTATGATTATTATGAAACAGTCTGCTTTTTGAAGTGTAGAATTGTATGCAGAATTTATAATATTCTAGGTAACCATGTAGTTTAAGTAGTCAGACTTAGTTGTTTTTTGAAAACAGACTATTGTTTTAACCTGATTCATGCTATAATGTGTTTCTTGGAATCTAGTGGAAGCCACGAAAGTTGATTGAATGTAGGCTTCCTTAGTAACTACACCATTTTTATTGCATAAGATTCCTACATGGTATTTTTGTAATTTCTGAAAATAAATAAAAACTGATTGTTAAAGTAACAGTAGTAATATAGTTCAGCCAGGCTCTTTGGGTGGGTGGCATCTCGGAATGGGATTATTAGGTGTCCAAAATTGATTACGTCTTGTGTAAACATTTTTACTCTGAATGATGAAAATAGATATAATGAAAAATAAATTAGAAATTTAACTGTAGAAATTAATATTAACAAATCGGGATTTTCCGCTAGTGATCGGTATATTATGGTGGCTACTTTTTGGTTATAAATCAATCAATAAAACTAAATTTAAAAATAAAATGAATAAATTCACATTAAAAAAAAAGTAATTTTTATATTCTTTAAATTTAAAAATACATACAAGTAAATATTTTTAAAAATATTTAATTAATAAAATCTGTTTCAAAATTGATAAAGAAAAAATAAATAAAATGTTGTTAATAACAATAAATATAGTTCTAAAATTTTTAATAAAGGAGATATCCATAAACAAATTTGGAAAGAGAGCAACAACCTCTCCTTAGATATGATTTTTTCTTTATTTATGAATTTTTTAAAAGCACTTTCAGAATATTTACAAATACAAATACGTATAATAAACAAAAATCTGTATGCTGATTGTATTGGAAAGAATAAACACATATTTCTGAACACAAAATTTTACGTGTCAATTTTGAAATTATATTAATAAATCTAAATCTGTAATGCTTGATAAAAAATGTATAATAAAAATTACTGGAATAAAAAGCATAATTAACAAACAAGTAAAGTTTGAGTATTAGGGTAGGCATTGGGAATAATATAGTTAGTTATTAATTAATGTAACATAAATTTTTGCCACTTCGTCTACCTCTGTGGTTATATAGGATTTTTGTCTTTCATCTAAAAGGCTCTGGCTTGAAGTCTACAATCAGGTTTGTTCAAAAAACAAAATCTGTCTATATAAAGTAACTGAATTGGATATAAGCCTGCTATTGCTTTGAGAATAAATATTATTGAAAATTATTAATCAATTTAATTAATTAATATCAATTCAATTTAATTATTAAATTATTATATGGTACCAGAATGTTGGCTTCACTATCTACCACAGATTTTAATTTAGCATCAAGGTAATGATTTTATTTGATTGAGTTAGTTTGTTTAATAATGTTTCTGAAGAAATATAAATCTTTGTGAAGCATGTAACACAATTATCAAAAAAAGCACTAAAAAAATTTATTTTAATAAAATCTAAACAGTTTGTCAAAACAACATAGATGAAGCCATTTGGTATTTTATATTTTAATAATTTTAATGTACATTGTTATTTATAGTATTGAATTATATGAATAAATTTTGATTTTATCAATAATCACATATTTTATAATTTGGGTTATTATAATATTGTTTTTAAGTGTAATATTTTAAAACATTTTTATAATTGTTTTGAATTGTATATTTGTATTTTCACAATGTTCTCTATATTTAATGTTTCAGTTTAATATGTTCAAATCTGAAGATGTTAAATAGAGCTCTGTTAGGTGATGATCCTCTTTTTGAAGTTGGTTCAGAATTAGGTAATCCTGATGTTACTTTGTCTCCTACCTGTACTCAGATATACAACATTATCATCCATTGTGTAAAAGACTTTTTTGAAAGGTACATAAGTTACTTTTCTTTGCTATTTAAATAAAATTTACTAATATTTCATAATTAAAATACAAGCAATTGCAAAAGAAGTAAGATATGCAATTTTCTGATAATTTTTTTTCATATGAAAAGCATCTTCTTTTCTGTTTTTATCTATAATGTGAACACTTAAGAATAGTTAGCTAGATTTAGATTTTGTTTTCAATTGTATTTTGTGCATTTACCTGGAAAATTCTTGAGGTTTATTTATTATTATATTACAGCAATGAAAATTGGTAGGAAAAAGAAACATTTGAAAAAGGTTTAGGTACAATTTGAAACAATTAGTCTCATATTAATACATATATATATATAACTAAGTTATTTTTGTTATTTTGAGTGAAGTACCCAGTTTTCATAGTAATATGTTACTGGAGAAAAACTGATACATGACACAAATATCCTCAAATGACCGTAGAAAAAAGTAGCTTATCTTATGACTTCCAGTTCTAGTCTCCTTTAAAGTAGTCCTCCTTGTGACAACACACTAAACCTTGTGGTCCTTCCCTTGCCAGAAACATATCTCATAGTCATCTTTTGGTACGACTTAACCATATCATGAAAGTACAACCTTAAGTTGTATCATTTTGTCCTCCAACCTGTCAAATCAAGTCCTTTCAGCAACATCTTCAGCTTGAGGGGCATTGAGAAATTGCAGTGACATGTGCTAGTGAATAAGGAGCTTAATGAACCTGAAAAATTCTTGCTATACCAAGAAATCCCGGATTTGATGTGACAAAAGGTGAATTATTTATGTAGCATTGATTCCTACAGGTTTGAACATTGTGCATCACAAAGATTGTTCATTTGCTAATCTAGATTGTTCTATTTGCTAATATTTTGAACTACTGATCAAAATATTTTTAGGTTGTATATTTCTGCAGTAGTTGAAAAAAAATCAGTTTTCATCATTTTCACTTCGTTCATCACTTACTTTTTATGATGATGCTTTACTTTTTATGATGGGCTTTGGTTTCTGGGTTGCACCAGAAACTAAACTAAGTTAAGTTGTATGCCTATTATTACAGTTTCAAGAAAGTTATGATTTATCAGTGGCACACTCCAGCATATCCTGTGCATTGTCAAAACTGATTGTTTCTGTTGGAGTAAAAGCCACTTTTGTAATAGTTTTTTGATTACTTTCTGCATACCAAAACTGTTAAAGTTATGAATATAGAAATCTATTATTCCCAATGTTATTTGAAATTTCTAGGATGGTCAGCCAGTGATTTTCTATTACAAAAATGTACATATTGTTAATATTTAGATTTTGGTTGATAAATGACATTCTGAATTTTGACAGCCTGCCAATATGATGGTCAGTCTTTTGTAAATTAAAATCAATTAGTACATTTAAACTCCTACAGCTTTGTTTTTTTTGAAAGGCTGTTTAATCTTACAAATTTTTTTGGTTTTATTATCTCAAAGTTATTGGCAGAACTTGATCAGTAATAGTGTTGTTCAATGCATTCTGTTCTGAGAAGATTGAGAAATGAGCATCTGTTTTAACATGCGTGATGGCTACTGGACTACTGACACACTACATTAGTTTTACAAAACGCTCAAGAACACTAATTTATAGTGTTGTCTCCCAAGCTTTACTACTTGCATTCAAATATTTTTCAGAAAAAGATCTCATGTATTCATGAATTCCTCAGAGGTATAAATATATATATATTTTTTACACAATTGTCTATATATAATTATTGTAATTTAAAGCTATAATTACATACTAAGGGAGTTTAACAGTGAATGCAGCTACCTATTGCTAGCTGCTACAGTCAATAAAAGCTGCCTGCTGAAACAAACAACAGGGTATGCCTATCAGAGATGTCATCCTTCTTCATGACAATGCAAGGCCGCACACCATGATTTTGACAAGGGATAAATGAAAAAAAAATATGCATTGCAAAACCCTTGACATCCTCCCTACAGTCCAGATTTGTCCTCCAGAGACTATTTTTTTTTGCACCCTTTAAAGAATCACTTGGACAGGAATTATTTGAAAACAATGAAGATGTCAAAGAGAAGAATATGTGCACAATTAGTTGCTGATTCGTCTTCAAACTTTTTATGAACAAGGAATATTCAAGCTTTCAAATTGAGGGCAAAAGTGTGTAGATCATGCAGGATACTACATAGAGAAATGATGAAGGTATGAATTGTCTATATTATTAAACAATAAATTTATTTAAAAAAAATACAGTTTATGTTTGATTCACCCTCGTACTAAATACAGTTTCTTTGATAGCAAGCTTTGTCTCAAGTTTTGCTCATGTGTATTCCCTCCTTTTAGATTTTTGAACAAACTGTTAGTTATAAGTAATTGTTTCTGTTGGTAAAATTCTACTAATCTGTTCCCCTTCCATTCCTTCCACCGAAGCTAAATTTTTCTATCACATTTTCCTCTTCCCCTTCTCAAACCACACTATTCCAGACTCTCATCAGTACCTTACAGCAGATATCTTTTCAGATATTATTGCATCTTCAGTACTCTCATCCATCTCTTCAATATCTTATCCATAATTTAATGTTGACATTCGTGATACACTCTGTATGCAGCTAGTGAAAGATTTCACTTTGAGCTACCATGGTGAAATAAGGTTGAATTGACATTTTTAGGATGTTATTAAGGGATAGATTAGTGATTTCTTTGACCTGAAGATTCTAATAAAATAGGTCCTATAATCATATATGCAGTAGTTTTTGAGATCTGGGGTAAAAAACCAAATAAATTTGGATAGAAAAACCCCTGTTTTATATGTTTGACACACGATAATTTTTTTTAATAGGTAATAAGCACATAAAACTTTAAAAACAAAACTTGTAGAAAAGTTAATTCTGAACTAAATGGTATAAATTGAATACAAAGAAAAATTAGAAAAAAATTGAATTTACTAAGAAACAGTTCATTACTACATGTATCAGAAAAGTATTTTTTAATGTAAACAAAAACAAAATTCTTTTTTGGTGATGTGAAAAATTTATAAAAAAAAATTTACTGTTAAAAAATGTAAAAAAAAACTGGAAGTTACACAACAATTAAGAATTAAAAATAAAAAAAAATTTCTTAGATAATTTTTTATTAATGACAGAAATACAATAGATTATTTGAAAAATTATTTCAATTTCGGCAATAAAATAACCACAGCTGATCAACAATGTACAATATTGTATTATTGTTTAAATTAATCTGTAAGGTACACTAAGTACATAAAATAATGCGAACTGTGCTGTTGTTGTTGGCAAAGGTTTTTGGTGAATTTTAATTTGAACTTGGTCTGTTTGCCATTGAAATAATGCCACACTTATTTACATCAAAGGATTATGTTAATATGATGTTCATTTTGGGTGTGAATCAATGCTAGCACTATAATAACAACAGCTGATAAATAATGAACTTTTTCCATTATTTTCACAAATAATGGTTAAATATTTTATGAATTATGATTAAATTGATTGGTTAATTATTTTATGAATAGGTTATGAAAGTCTTGGGAGAGCTTCGTGATACTTTAAGTATACTCTGTATTCTTTAACTAAATCTTTTGGTAACATCCCAGTCCTTAACAATATTATTCTATTATTTATATAACATATATCTGCACCTGTTTTGCTATTTCATTTCTTTTAATTATTGCCACCCTCTTTTTTTTCTTTCTTCTAGAATAGAATATGGTAACTATTCCACTTTTCCTTCTCTCAGTCCTAATATATTTCAAAGTTAAGAGTTCTATGGTTCAAATCATAGTAAAGACAGTTAGTTTTATATGATTTTGAATACTAAATTGTGAATACTGGTGTTCCTTGGTGGTTGGGTTTCAGTTAACCACATCATTTTAAGAATGGTAGAGACTGTACAAGACTACACTTCATTTACATTCATCGTTATCATTCTCATTCATCCTCTGACATAATACCTTATGGTGGTTCCAGAGGCTAAACAGAAAAAGTGAGCCCTAATGTATCTATTTTATCTACCTTCATTTCTCTTTTAAGATTCTCTAATTCTCCACTCTCTAACAAAAGCTTGACATTCAAAATTCCTATTTGCAATCAGTTCTTTAATTTTTTTTGTTGCTTCTCCCAGAAATTTGAATAAGAAGTGATTTTAATTATAGAACATTTAACAGAAGAAACCTGCTGGCTTCTTGGCTATGATGTTTCATGCGTAATGCAAGGAATTATCACTAGGATCTTTAATAGAGTGGTTTTCTGTATTCTAATCACTGTGTGTGTATATACAGTCATATAAGATAACTGAGGAGAAAGAAATTGTCAGAAAAAAGAATCATCAGAAATAAAATACTTTAAAATAACTTACTGTGCAGAGAATTAAAAAAATAAATTCAATTTTTTAAATTTAAATGTTAAATATTAACGCAACACAAAAACACAATGCAAGAATAACAGTATTAATGAAATTCTACAAATGCAGTAAAAAAAAAATTTTATTAAAAACTATAACAACAGATACAAAACTGTAATCGTTATAAAATATGCTATAAAACTTTAGAAATAATCTATGGAAATAAACAAGTATCCAACAACATACATGTCCTACTTTTGAACAAAAAACAGAACCTACTATCATGCATGTTTGTGTGATCCAGCTTGTAGGCTAGTGTATCTGTTTAGATGATTAACATGATATGGCATGTATGAGTTATAAGACAGTAAACATGCAATGGTAGTTAGGTTTTTGTATAAAGAAACTAAAATTTTCTGCTTACTAACAACAGTTCTATTTACAGCTGTTTGTTATTTATAGAGATAGTTTTTGTATTAAATGTTATTTTATACCTTCAAATTAAAGTGTATTTTAAACATTACAGTGTGTATTACTGTATTACAGTATTTTTAATATGTTAATATTAAAAGATAATAATTGGTTTTCAGTATAATTCACTTGCAAGCAATGTAGCTAAATAAACAGTTTTTAACTAATAAATAAAGGTAGATTTTTTTCTATCTACCTCTCACTTAAATACTAACAATTTATCAGATGTAATATTGTTTTTATTATTTTTTTTTTAATTAGATTTAAATCTTTTCCAAGATGGATGGATAAAACTTGTTTAAAATGTCCTTCAGTAAAAGGATCATTGACTGGTGAAATTTATACATATTCATTCTATGATGATTTAGTACATGTAGAAAGTATTAATAATGCTTTTGTAGTTCTTCAGGACACTTTACAAGAATTAATAATGCAAGTTAACAGATACATTTGCAGGTAAGAATTTAATTTATTATTTTTCTTTATCATTCTTGTTTATTGTTTAGTTAGATGTGCATTTCTCTCATTTTTGTCACATTTTACACGTGCCTCATAATTTCAAAAAAAATTTATTATATTCTAAATCTCTAATTTTTGTTTTATCTATTTTTTTATTTTTTCCTTTGTATTTCCCTACAGTTTTTAAATTGTTGACTTTCTCCATTCATATAATACTTAACCCAAATTTCTTAATAAACTTTCTTAAGAACTGCTCCACAGTCATCAGTGATGTGTCATGTATATGATACACATGAGGAAGAGCAGCAGCACACTATTGTGGTGTGCCTGATTCCTTTTTGATAATTTGTATATTTCTACTAGCTCTATTGTGTATGTTGCCATGAATCAGGAAGTATTTTTTTAGTTGCTGTGAATGTTCTAAAATTCATACAATTTTTATACCTGTTTTTTCTTTTGAAGAAGAACTTTTCAATATTATTAAATAAATGTTGTCATCTGGAGGTCCCGGGTTCGAATCCCGGTCAGGCATGACATTTTTCACACACACTACAATTCATTCATCTCATCCTCTGAAGATAAACCTTAAAGGTAATTCCGGAGGTTAAACAAAAATAAATAAAAAAATAAAAAATAAATGTTGTGAAATTATTTTAATTAAATAATTGGTAAAGTTTAGGAAATAAAAGTATCCCCCCCCCTCTCTCTCTCTCTCTCTCTCTCTATAAATATATATATATATATATATATGCATGCATGCATATGTTAAACAATTTAATATACAGAACAATGAAATATTATTATAGTTTATTGTTGAGAATAATAATTGTAGAAATACGTCGTACTTAAATAATAGTTTATATTTATGTATGCGCATGCAAATTTTCTTTTTCAGCCATATCGTAAATAACATAAAATATATGAAGTATCATGGAAAGAAGGCACATATTCATTCCTGCCAACCTATCTGGCCTTAGTTTGTTTTAAATAATTTCTACCACTAGTTTTACTTTCACTACTTTTTAAAAATATTCTGTATTATACATTTTTAAATGTATAAAAACAATTTTAACATTTTTTAATGAAATTATTTGTGTAGTGTAAGGAACTAATAATATAAAATAGTCAAAAAAATTTATTTGGTAATTAAAATTAAAAAAAATATTAAATGTTTCAAGTAACCATAATTATGACTAATGTGATATAATAATAAACTAAATATTATAGATATAATATGTTCCATTTAATCATGTTTTTATAATTAAAGAGGTGAGCAGAAATGTTATTTATAAAAACTTATTAAAAGCAATTTTTTTTGTACAAAAGATTGTTAGATTATAAGCTAGGTTGCTTACTTCACTGTGTTCAAATCAGTTACTAAATTTGGCTATACCAAAGTGGCACATTTTTCTTTATTATGCTTTAACATTTAAAAAAAATTATATCAAAGAAATGATTGAAAATGGAAAAAAGAAAAGTAATTCTATATAATATGTGATTTATCAACTTCTCAGAGTAAGAATTTGTCATAGACTTCTTTTTTCTCTTAATATTTCTTTTTTAATAAAATCAAAACCCAAGTCGACAACAATTGTTAATGTCTATATGCCTACAAGTGCCCATGATGATGATGACGTGG
>JAAAKQ030135791.1:0-13367 GCA_010016005.3 Zanna intricata | reverse complement strand
GTTAAGGTATATCTTCAGAGGATGAGATGAATGAATTGTAGCGTGTGTGAAAAATGCCATGACTGACCAGGACTCGAACCCGGGACCTCCGGATGAAAGGCCGAGAAGCTACCACTTCGCCACGGAGGCCGGGAACTCGTTTGACTTTTTAATAAGTGAACATGTCTTGATTCAAGATTTATGTTCTGTAATAAGCCACCCCGAAAAAAATCAGTATAAAAACTTGAAGAAAATAATTCTTCAGTAATATACGTATGCACATCATTATTTTAAAAATCGTCTTGTAATAAAGTAAAATTTTGTTATCAAGTTTCAAGAAATAAGCTCAAATATAAAAACAATCATATTATTTATTAATTTTTTTACTGCTTTGAGTGCAAAAAGTCCTGTCGATTACCGATTTCAAAATATTTAACATATAAAATAATACTTTTTTAATCCGGAATAAACTTTACAATTATGGACGCAGCCGGAATGAAATTTCCCGATAGGAGTAAATATAAGAAATTACTATTTTTACTAATTTAATCGCTTATTTATTAGCCAAAATAATTTGACTTATGATAATATAAAAATTTTTATTATAAAGCATTTAAAATGAAAGATAAATTTACGATTACAGAAAATTGTTCGGATGTTCATAATCATATAATTTAATTGTTATAAAAATGTTTGTCTAATTTCTATTTGTTTAGCAGATTTAAAAAGTTTTTATAAGCACTAAATAGTAAAAAGTAACAACCGTGGTAAGACGGTAAGTCGTAACACATCTATGTATAAAAATGACGGCCCTACAAAAGATTCACGAGTAACTATTACAGAAGTTTGAAAAAGGATCACTAATATATCTCATATTAGTAAACTGGCATAAATCTTAGTAGAGTGGTTGTAAGAGTTAGGACTTTTTAAAGATTCAAAAGATCTATTATTACATATAATTTTTGTATGATATATATTTCTGTTAATATTTATAAGGTATAAATCTATTGTAAAAGCTTAAATCGTAAACCCTCAACCTTTCAACAAAATGTATGAAAGACAGACATGTTTCACCCCTTCATTTATCTATTACTTACTAGTATAAACACATCTACTAAAGATCAGTAATGGTCTCACAAATGCTGGTTGTGAAAATACGCAACATAAACGAGTTAATGAATCTCATTTGATTAACTGAAAATATTTTGATCAAGATTGGAATAATAATGAGATCGCACTTTGATAACTATGTTGAGATAAGAAGTGGCCCACAAGTAGTTTGGAAAACACTGTAATACATTACAACCAATAAGACAGTTCTACGACAAATATTCGGGTGAAGTGATGTTTTGGAATAAGAACGGTTTTCATTAATTAGAATTTTTGAAAAAAGTTCGATAGAAAATTACTACAAAGATTTAACCAGATAACATAGTAAAATAATCGGAAGGAATTATGTACACGATTAATAAAATATTAACCATGAATTATCTAATCAACATAGTATAATGAATGATTATGAAAAAATTTATCAATATCTAAAGAAAACAATTAACTGAAGACATTAAAAAATGATTCGTACTGGATTAAAAAATCCATTTAGTTACATCGAATTAAAAAGACACGTTGACAAACGATCAACAGTGTTGTAAATGACATTTTCTGTGATATTCCAGTGACAAATCTTTAATTGAAGCATTTCTACTGTTGAATTTTTTATGAAATTAAACTGTGTAGTCTTCTTTTTTTATCTATGTGCCTACGAGTTTACTTTATAAATTATTTGTTTTCTTTATGGACTATTAATTAGGATCACAAGAAAATTATATGTTTAACATTTTTAAACATCAGAACGAATTAAACATTTCTTTTAATTAGATAATTACTTTTTGACAAACTTTTCCGAATGTCATCAAATTGTTCTTTTTAAATTTATTTCCTGGATGGAAAATCCAAGTAATATTTTTATCAGTATATGGTCTTATATGGTATTTGATATACATATTCCTATGGTATAGATATACACATATGGTATATGGTTTCATATATTATATGATCAGTAGATGATTTATCAGTATATGGTGTTACGTTATATTAGTTATTTTGTAGTGGTTTTAATTAAATTTCACGGGTAAAAAATATCCGTAACACGGGATTTACGCTTCCAAACCTTTCGCAATTTTTGTTAGACTCTAGATGAAGTAATAACGAAATAATAATAATAATGTTAAGATACTTCATTCTGCTAACACAGGATAATGATTTGACAGTAAACTATTCGGAGTTCATGATACTTGAATTTTATTCTTATAAATTTGATTTAATTTACATCGATGTAAAAAAATCGTCAAAACCATTTTGAATAGGAGGGGGAAGACCCGCGGGACATTTTAGAAATTATAAAATAACCTGTCTGAATCAGGGTCAAGAGCAAACTAATTTGCGAGTTTCAGTAAAACAAGTGAATCGTTTAGGATTTATTCTACAAAAAGGAAAACGATACAGCTTTCTTATACGACTAAATTAATCTCATTTAAATGTAGGTAAATTTATCAATTACTTTAATTTTTAGTCTATCTTTAATACTTGACCGAGATATCTTTTCTCTCTGGGACTAAATATGAATGTTGTACGCGTTTGCGGGATTTGCTAAAAAATAATGTACAGTTTTATTTACATTTTAACCAAATATTATCTTCTAAGAGATTATTGTAAAAGAAAAAATATCATAAATTCTACTTGTTATTTCTTATTTCTATACAAAACTGCTTCGAGATGTAGTTATATTATCTTTGCAGGTCGACGTCCTTTGTGGGGGCAAGTTGCCTGCGGTCTTTAATCGGGATTTCCACAACATGACATGGCTGACTCTACAGCAACCGGACTACTACCTAGATCTAACGACCCATTTAATTATTTCTACGATCATGGTTTTCATGCGGTTCTGCTTTCAATTATGGCTAAAATTTTATAACTGTACACCGCTTATAATTTATAATTTTTCATTCATTATAGATTGATTCATTCATCAAGAAAAATCTCTCTTCTTACTTTAGGCCCAATAATTTTATTTCCAAACTTTACATACTCCCTATTTATTTTGTTTATTCTAATATTATTCGGTTTAAACATTTTTTTAATATTCTCACGAAAGATAGCTTATATCGAATGACATAACAGTGAAGTGGTATGAAGCCTACTTAATCAGTCGGTTATGAATTCAAGAAAGTCGCTTTCTATAAAATAATATTTTTTTATATGGCTTAAACGTAAAAGGTTTTTATTTCAGTACTACAAACCTGAATCGGTACGACCAAATCAAAATATTACGTAAACTACATTTTATTACCCAGTCAATATCATGTTTTAATTCCGCCGCTAATCCTGGCGAAACAATTAAAAAAAAACTGTTACCAATGAATAATATTAAATACTGTAAAAAAAAAAATAGTAGATTATTACCATTAGTTTAGACCAGACTTTAAAAATTTAGAATCTTCTCAATTCAATCTGTGGATTTTTGTTTTTTATTCTTTTACACGCTCTATAGAGATACACCTAAGTACACAGATCTAATCTGTAACATATATACATATTATTTATTTTAAATATAAGTTAAAAAAATGTATTTTTTTTTCTTACGATGAAAAAATGCCATATCCTTGCGGTTAACTTCATAAATCTTGCTTATCATAAATAGACTTATTAAATGAGTCTTTCTTATTGAGGAGATTTCTGAGGCCGGTCGGTTATAAGTATTTTCTGCAGTTATAAATTTTTCCTTAAAACTTTTTACTTGTGTGAATAATGTTTTAAATTAAAATTTGCTATTGCATCATATGAATATCAGTTTCCGCTCTGTAACAGTCTTTTACCAGGTTTCTCTTTACTCGTTTTATATTTTTATAAAGATGTTTCTTGGATTTTTGTTTCATGCAAAATGACATTTCTTTATCTTTGTTTTGTGACGTATCCATTTTAAATGAAAATAAAAATCTTAAAAAAATACATATAATAAAACTTACAAAACTAAACTGCTCTGAAAAAGACATTTCGTTTTTTTTTAAATTTCGACTTCTGAAATAATTTTGATAAATTTTGGTTTGTAGATTAATTGTAGTTTGGCGCCGACTTCTAAATGTTGAAATTTAAAGAAAGATGGACTTTTTACTATTCGATTTCTTGAAGTCGATTTTAATATTATAGTTTTTAGATTTTATTATTAGAATCTGTTCTCTAAGTTTTAGGCTGCTTTAGTTCTAGTTAGTGGTTCTTTTACATATGTTTATTATCATAGGTAAGTTTTATTCGTTAATTATCCCAGAAACTAAACACATCTACTTGTTCATTAGGAAATATATCTTGAGTGTTTCTGATTTCACGCTTTCAGGAATGACGCATTTTAACAATAATAATGTATAAGTATCTTAATCCGTAGATCTATATTCTATATTTTTAATTTATAATAAATAATGTTTTCTATATTAATAACATTTTTAGTACCCTCCTGTTATCGATGTTAGATTTACAGAATGAAAGCGAGATATGTTATTAACATCTGCAGCGGCGTAGTCAGATTAGTCTACAATCTTGGTATAACTTTCGGCATATTTCGAAACATTCATTAAACCGGTCCATTACAGCAAGTGAATCTCCAGTAATCTTAAGGTTATGACCCGAATGTCGCTGACCATGGATGGACGACTGACTGCGCACGACAAGAGAAGTTTTGTCAGTTACTATCTCTTACAACACCTGATCGACCGGAATTGGTGCGTGGTAATCAGCTATCATGTAATTTAAACACCAAACTAGTCAGATAGTAAATGTTATATTTATTATATGCTATTTGTTACTAAGTATTATTATTTATTTTAAATAAATAAATTATTAAACCCGTTTTTGTTAAAACTTCTACTTAATTTAAATAAATAAATTTAATTATAGGCAACATAACAGATTTAATCGTATAATGGAGACTTATTCAGCGAGAACTATTTCAATGCCAGCAGATATTTCTTAATTTTTGCTAAACTTAAAATTCTTTTTTTTTACGAATATCTTTAACAGATGATATTAATTACTCACAATTTGATTTAGTCAAGGGTATCATTAATTATAAAACTTCTCTTCCGAAATATAAAATATTTCGGAAACCCTGAAACATCTTTTTTTTTATAATAAATTGAATGCAAACTCAGAGAAACATAACGTAGAACCAGCCCAATGCTAAAGTTAATATAACTATTTACAAGTAACTAATTAATACATTAAAAACATATTTCTTAATAAATTAATTGATTTTATTATTTGAAAGATTATTTAGAAGCAATCCAACAAAATTAAATTTGATAATTTTTATAATATTTAGTTTTAGCACGGTTCAATAGCTTCATTAGCCCAAGCATATATATATATATATATATATATATACATTGCCATTGGTTTAAGAAAGTTGTTCATAGCCAATAAAACTGACGATATTTGACCAAAACTTACTAAATAATAAAATATAAGTTTACTTAAATAGAAGTATATTTTCTTTTAGTTTATTGTTCAGCATCTTCTTAAGTAACAATAAAATTGAAAAGCAAATCAAAACAAATTTAGAAGGTTAAATAAAATCTAATAGTATTTTTTCATTTCATCAATAGAGATTTGATTTCTTTAACATACACAGCCAGAGTTTAGTAAAATTTATTCGCGTTACAAACTGAAAATTATTTGCTGTTGTCATTAGTTGAGATAATTCTCTTTGAAAGTTTTCATTTTGGATATTATATTTCTTATTGAATAATATCTTAAATTTCATGATTTGGATAACGGAAAATCCGTGAAAAATTGTATTAGATAGCAACAGTTAAACGATCTGGTCAGTAGGGACAGATTAGAAGGACAACGGACCTAAATCTTCACAGGCATTGGTCTGTTAAAATACAATTTACGACCTTCAAATATGCTGCGCTATGAAAAGAAATGATACCATTAAATAGTCACTCCCATGGAAATAGATCAATAGTGTAAACGGCGAAGAACATGAAATTCCAAAAGGTAGAGAGATTAAATGGGCATAGGGATTTAAATTAAAGTTAATAAAACATACATTCAAACGCTTTAAGGGAGCAATCCTCCTTAAAACTAAAGTTAGGGTACTAAGCTTCGTAATGTAAATAGAAAACATATACACAATAAAAAGGAAATTGGAAAAAATAGAGAACTGAATACTTTGCCTGACACGCAGGTGTAAAGAAATACGAAAGTCCTGAAAACATCTATGCTTACAGATATAAGAAACGCAATAAGTAATCAGTTCTAAAGCTAAATTACTTTCATTTAAAGCATATTTGTATATCTTTTTTTTTCTACAAAATCACATTATTTAGTACTTCAATTATTTTGCTTAGTTTAAAATTTTAATGAGCCACGAGGGTAAATTTTTCAATTTTATTGAATTAGTCAGCCAGTTTTGCGCGCGAATTATTTTCTACTTTTTGGATTTAAACTGTTAAGACGAAAAGCTAAATTTCTGCCACAACTTTCATGCAGATCTAATAATTAACATAGCTTAAATCGACAGCAGCCCGATGAAGAATAGACAAAATGAACATCTTACCTTTAAAAATTTCAAATCAAATTAATATCAAACTATTGCACTGAAATGGAGCTTAACAATTTTGTAACAACTGGGAAAGAATCTAGAAAAGTTAAATTTTCACTAATTGCAATTTTGCATGCGGGGTAATGGCAATTTTATCCTCATTGCCGTTGTTATGTCACTGCCGAGATTGTTACCGCATAATTCACATTTTCAACGTGTTTACAACAAGGTGTCACTCGATTATATCTTCTGTTCAATTCCAAACTTTTGCTGTAACCCCTCAATCTTTCCCTTACGTGGAACATCTCTCTGTCGATTTCATCATTACTGTGAGTATTTCGATGGGAATGTGACGATCAGTTCGGCCGATTAAGCTCTTGAAAGAAACAAATATATTATTTAATAATTCTATCTTCTTCTCATCCAGAAGAGTAAAATATAGTCTCGGAGATTTAACTGCTGAGACGTTTACGAACAATCGTTAGAAAAAAATTTAAGGCTAGTCTCTTGCTGACTTCAACGTGTTTTTTTTACGATTACCAACAATTTTGAGATAACGTTTTCTTCAACGTGATTCCCAGTTCCGGAGTTTTGGGATATATATTAAACTTAAAAAGTGACGGAAACCCCAATTTAATACCTTTTTTAAAAAAAATGGCATTCCCTTTCTTTGTCTCAATATACATAACTTAATTTTTTCGTAAAAATTTTATGTTACTAAATAATTTATGTGTTTCTACACAAGCTGACTGAACTGATGTACAAAATTTCAAGTTTTTTTAATCAAAATATCATAGAACCTTGCACTAACGCCAAGAAAAAGAAAATTTAAAAATGCAAATTATTAGTTTTAGTTCATATTATTAAATTCAAGTAAATAATTAAATAATTTATAAATGTAAATATTGAAATATATAATAATATTTAATAATATTTTTTATTTAATTTACTTATTTATATTTGAAAAAAAACCTAATAATGTGAAAATATGTTTAATATAATATCGTAATAGAAAAAAAAATATATATATCTATTGCGATTTCTCCATTGGTTCTCCCACATAAAGGAGGAGGTTAAACAATCATAATTATTCGTTTCATTATGTAAATACATTTCTTGTCTTGTTTACAGGTATGAAGAAGGTCACCGACAATAATAAGAAGCAGCCATAGTAAGTAGTTGTTAAGCAAACAACTGACAGAGATTATACAGCGTCATAGTAGAAAAAAACAATAATAAAAGTTAAATTTTCATTGTGCTTATTGTTACCGCAATCAATATTAACCTATTCGAAATGAATCGGCGTCATTTAATGTATGTATAAATTCATAGATTTCTTTTAATTTTTTCTTAAAACAAAAAAAATCAAATATGCATATTTATTTTCAAAAATACCACATTAAAATACTCGATAACGTCACGGTCGGTTTTCTTTAAACAAAACAATTGATACGGTAATGTGATGATTACCGTTTTGTTATTCCCTAAAAATAATAATAATTACAAAACGGTAAACAAACGTTTTTCTGATATGGTTTTAAAAGGAAGTTGAAAACTGTTAATTCATTAACATAAACTGTTAGCGCACATGAAGAAAAGTAACAGTTCCTCAAAATAACCTCCAACATTTGTCGATAAATCTTTAAAAAGTAATCGATATTTCTATTCGAGTGATTTTATTACAACTGTAAAACATGAAAATATATTTATTAAAAATAAAAAAGTAATAAGTCAACGAGAATAATAAGGAATGAATAAAGTAATAAATTGTCCCAAAAAGTTTTGTTTTCTTTAAATTTTATTCATAATTTACTACAAACAGGTTTCATGAAAATAAAATTATCAGAAGTTATGATTTTGAAAAATTCCGATATACAACTTAAATAGATAATATTTAATGTAATCCGCAGGTTGCAGGATAGGATCAGGCTTAGAAATTTAAAATGTGTTATCACATATTAAATATAAAACTTGAAATCAATCCGATTGTTACAGATACTAATATTACTATAGTTAATGGAGAAGTTCCAATCTTTTTTTAGCGCAAAATTCTACTACTCTTCCAATGAAAATAAGTACTACTTATGATATATCGTTGAAAAGTTTCATTGAGAGCTTATTACTGCAGTTAGGAAAAAGATCAAAATCCCAATTTTTTGGATTTTGGGCTTTTCTGATCACTTTTGGTTCAATCGACTGCAATCAAAAGGGGAGGTGCACAACTAGATGTTACAGCAGTCCTAAATATAAAATGTACTATAATCTAAATCTAAAATCAACACTGAACGGCTAATCGTTTTTGAGTTATACGAAACAGTACGTAGATAAGTACAGTCGTCATGCTGAAACTAGTCAAAATCAATTCAGCTATGGTTAAAATGGATTTCCACTGAAATCTGAAAACCGAAATTTTTCCTTGTAAAAATACAAGGAAGTAAAAACCATTAATGAAAATATTCTAAACTAATTACGATTTCGTGTTTGGAAACTAAACATTAAGAAATGACAGATCAGTTAAAAAATAATCATTCACATTAAAAAAAAAAAAAAATGTAGTGAAACTACGAAAACAGTAAAAATAAATTTAAAATGGAATATCATTTTAGAACATATAAAATATCGTCTAAGTTGCAAATTAAATATTAAACTTGGTAATAATCAGGTTAATATATAAAAAGTAAGAAAGAGCTCACTACAAGTGTTTAGTTTTAGATAAAATGAACATTAAGGAATAAAACAATTTACTAATCCACATTTATTTATTCACATTTCATCTGAGTACTGCACAGTGTTCGAAAATAATTCTTCATTTTATAGGTTTAAAATATAAAATTAAAAGTTTTGCTGGTTTTCCCTAAAGATTCTATTAATGGTAAGCCTAGACCACGCCCTTGGTATTTATCGGCTTAATCTAGAAACGGCTGCAAATATTTGCAAACATTCCTGCCCACAGATCATCAAAACGTCCTTCACTTAAGAAGGCTGAAATAGAATTTAAAGATATATAAGTAAAATTTCAAATTCTTCTTGTTAATTTAATATTTATTAAAATTGTTCAAATCGAAGGCTTAAGTTATTCTTGGACTACTGCATAACACCGCTAAATAAATCGAGAAAAAAAATCATAAAAATAAAGATTATACAGTAAATTACGATTTCTATGAATATATTTAAAAAAAAGTGTTTTAGCTGCACAAATAATACGCGCTAATTATTCAGATAAGAAAAATTACAAAGAGATTAAATATCGTGATAAAAAACAGTAAATTATATTAAAATATTTTTATCATTAATAAGAAATCTAAAGAGAACCGAGAACTTTTCCGATTTTTAGGAAGTATTGCAGTAAGGTTCTTTGCTATTAGGCGGAACGACGTGTGTACTCGTATATCTTTGTGTATATTATGTATTTTTTTATGTATACATCTTAGAGATGATCTTCACAAAAGCTTTTGTTTCAAGAAGATGGCTATTACTTTTCTTACTTAAAGGTGAAAAATAAAAAAAAAAACGATAGAAGAGAAATTTTCATTATCAAGCTACACCTGCAGACACCAAAAACGCGTTCTCTCCTCCAGTACTGACGACACCTTCTGTTTCAGTTTGTCTCGGTGGCTAGACGAAAGATAATTCTCTTTTTTATGTTTTTTCCCCATCTCTATGCTGTAATAGTGCGTAAACTCTTTTCGAGGCAGATTTATCTTGAAATAAATAATTACTAGTAATAAAATAAACTATTGATGTAGCAATAATAATACATATTTTAGAAAACTAAAAAAAATAAATAAATAAACATTTATTACAGATATTTCACACACTTATTTCATTACAAATATTCCACACACCAGGATTATTGAAAAATTACTTCTCGTTTCTTTATATATTTTACGAATCGTTTTGATAGGATTGTACGTTTCCATCATTATCACTTTAGTTTTTATTAAAATAATTTATAAAGTAAGAATAAAATACAAAGAGATTGACGGATTATCATGTGAAAAAGTAAAATATCGTTGTGTTTTATCAGCACATATATCATGAGGCTGTTTATTTCAGGGAAGTACTACACTAGATGCTGTATTAACAGTATTTTTCATATACTGGTTTTCTTGTAATTTGTTAAAAAGTGGTCCATGTGACCAGAAACCTTTAACAGGCTGCTTAGTATATTCAGTAAGTTCGTGAACGGTACAAGATTTTCTTTACGTGTTAATTTAGCGTTAAGGCGTGATGAAAGATTAGTGAAGGATCTCGAGTAAACGTGCCATCGAACTGTTGTGATATTACAAAAACTATCTATAATAGAAACAAAATTAGCCGTGACATACCAAAACTACGTACCAAAAAAGTCTATTTCGAGATAGTTATTAAGTTTGTAAGTATTCGGCTTTAAATACGGTTTTTATTAATAGTATAAACATTTTAACAGAGATCTCATTTATTTATATTTCTGAATCATTAATAATGATGAAAATACGTAATGGAAGTACCTTAAATTAATCAATTAATTTCTACATGTATACTTGTTACATCTTTAATACTTGAATAAATCTCTTTATTCTTTAAACGCTTTTCACTATTTGATAGCTTGCTTGCTTCATTGTATGAACACACAATAGCTGAAGAACGGCGGGTAAAATCAAGGTGAAAGTTGGCTTAGGTTTATTTTGCAAACTGTTTTTCGTACTCGCAGAAAATTAAGCTGTTAGGACTTTAATGTGCAAAGTCAGGCAATTAAGGCGGGGGTTTAGTCGGTGAGAGCCCGACACTACCATCTGTGCGGGTAGATGGTGGCTGGTAGGGCTTTTTCCGCCCCCTACGAGGAAAAAAAAGTCAGGCAATTAAAAATCGATGAGGTTTAGAATTCTGATCAAGAAATATTAGGAACAAACAAAATACCATGGCAATCCGGAATGCGAATTAAATAATTGTATATGTGCAATAATTACGTACATGTGTAATAATTCTACATAAAAATTTTATTCCACATAATAATAATCATTCCATTCTAAGTAATTCTACATATGTAATAATTACGCGATGAGGACAGAGAATCAAAACAAAAGAGAATCAATCTTTTTCAAGAGAATTAGTAAATGTAACATCTCAAAATTGTTGTCATTTTGTGAAACAATCGATGTTCTCAAAACTGAACTACAATAATGGTTTATTTTATTCACTTATTACAGCAAATGAATATTTATAAAATTTTCGCCAAGATACACATACTGTTGGGTTCTGAGCAGCAGAATCTGAGTTCACCAGAAGTCATCGGCAGGCGACGACCCGGGTGGGACTCCGTTGCCCACTTCCGGAGAATGGCCATCATCCATTACTCATCCGCCAGCTTATCCTTAATGATGTCAGTGATTATGCATTCTATCACAGTCCAGCTCCTCCTGGACCTGAGCATGCAGGCCATAACTTTATCAGGATCTAGATGTCCCAGAATCTGATAACATTCTGCCTGCGATTGCTCCCCGTGGTGGCAGTTGAAGACGGTCTGTTCAGCGGAGTCAACCTGTCCACTGTAGACACACCAATCTGACACCGTCCATCTGAACCTCCTGAGGTACGAGCGGAAACGTCTCCCACGTCTCGTAAGGAGCCGGGTTAACTCGTACCCCACCTGACCATAGCTTCTCTTCACCCAAGGTTTAATCGTAGGAAACAACCACTATGTCCAAGGACTGTTCATAAATTCCTCCCATTTGGCCTTCCATCTGTTCATCAGTAGTTCCTGTGAATAACTCTTCTCCATTCCACCACCTCTCTCTTCCTTCTGTCGAGCGAGAAGGTCAATCGGTGGAATAGCCGATATCACCAACACAGCATCCGTGGAGACACTTCGATACCCTCGGTACACTCTATGCCAGACGCTTCTGTACGTTCTGCAACATGGAGCATGCGCGCCGCACCGCCAGTACTCTCGTCCAAACAAGGACCGCATAGAAGATGACCTGTTAACTATGTGTGTATTATCTCAATTTTTCATAACTTGGCCTACAGACGTTAGCCATGATCCTGAAAAGAGTTTTAACTACCCTCTCCGCTTTCTGAGTTGTCCTCTGGATGTGATCTAGCCACACAACCAGATTCTTGAATACGCCAGTTGGGAGGATATCCTGGTCGTCCAGAGAAAAAGAGATGCCACTAACCCTCCTCCTAACTACAAGCACGACGGAATCAGCCTTCTATGCCGACCCCCGCACGCTGATGGCATCCATGGTGGAGAGACCTGTACTGAAACCAAACTGATGGTCACCCAAAGCTCCTCTCTCCTCGATCTCACCTTATAACCTCCTTGACCAGCTTCCTCTCGAATGAATTGCCTATAAAATTGAAGAGGCATACTGGCCTGTATGCCAATGTATCGTCTGGCAGCTTTCCCGCTTTCCTCAGTAGCACCATCCTCGCTTTCTTTCCCCCACAAGGGATAACTTCCCGAAGGAGGATGATGTTGAAGGCCTCTAGGACCGCCCAAGGATATCCCTCTAACAAGTTCCTGGGGAATCCCATCCGGCCCCGGACTCTCGCCAACTACACATCTCTTGGCTGCAGCTATTAATTCTTAGTCCATAAACAGAAGGCTCTCCACGGCCGCAATCTCTTCCCTGTTATTCTGTGGGCCTTCCTGGAAGAGCGTCCTCACAACCCTCCGTAAAATTTCAGGGCTCAGCAGTGGCAGTTTTCTCCCCTTAGTCGTAAATACTATCTTCTTTCTTTATCTGTTTAGCCTCCGGAACTACCGTAAGGTATTACTTCAGAGGATGAATGAGGATGATGTGTA
>JAAAKQ030135780.1:0-13367 GCA_010016005.3 Zanna intricata | reverse complement strand
ATCTGTCCTATGTAAGACGTGAAATTATGTTAGTAATTTCACATCTTAGTGCTGACAGTCGCCGCTAGTACCGCCACACCCACGCGAATTAAAAAATATGGTACATGTGTGCTTTAATTAGAATCACTGAATTAAATAAACAAAAAAAAAAAAAAAAAAAAAAAAAATACATTTAAATGAAATGATAAATATTTTTAAAAAGTTGTGTGTGTAGTATGTAAGTCATGCATCAGAAACTGTTCAATTATTTCATCCAACCCACTTCTCTGCATGGAAGTTTTCTAAGTTATCTGTTCACAACAAGATTTCTCTTTGGTACAAGCTTTTGGATAGCTGTCTTTTCTAATCTTTAAGTATCACTTATTAATTCCTGATTTTTATTAAGATCACTTTTAATTGTAAAAAAAAACACTCTTCAATTAGTTTATTTATCTATATAAATTTCAAAAAGCCAATAATTCGTTAAATAAAGATGGTATACTGATTTATAATATGAAAGGAAAGGTCGATAGGTAAGTGGAATATATTGAAGAGTTATATGGAGGAAATGAAAATTAAAAACTGATGTTATTGAGGAAGTTGAAGAGGATGAAAAGGGAGATACAATACTGAGATCTGAATTTAATAGAGCATTAAAGGATCTGAATGGCAGAAAGGCTTTTGGGATAGACAGTATACCAGCAGAATTACTGCGCAGTGCAGGCGAAGAAGTGATAGGTAGATTATTATTGAAGGCAACTATGTAAAAAAGTAGATTGGGATGCTGGGTTTAATTTAAAAAAAAATAATTATGAAAAGTCTCTTTGTTTTTTTAAATTTCAAAACAGTACTTACTTTAAAAACACATCTCGTATATTAGCAACATTTCATTGTATAGATTAATAGTTTTCAAATTATAGGAAAATTTAGTACAATAGTTTAAAAGACTAGTATCACTTACTAAATTTAATCATGAAAATATTGACTACATATAATAAAGCTTCCTTATTAAAAATAAATATATCTGAAAAAGCACATCAAATGTCATAAAATGCCAATAAGGTTTTCTTATATCTAGTACTTTAATTAGGCATAAAATTCATATTACTCCTTAAAATTAATAATGACAAAATTTAAAAAAAATCTAAGATAATTTAATGAAATTATAAATAAGTAATATCAACTTAAATAACTGAAAGTTCTTAAGAAAAATAATTCATAATTGGAAATGAAAAAAGAACACAAAAAACAATGTGTAACATAATTTAAATAATTTAATATTGATTTCACGTAATTTAAAAGTTTTGAATTTTCATGATGAAGTTAGCTATGTTTTATAAGACACTGATTATAAGCCATTTGAAAAAAAAAAATGTTTAAAATGATTATTTAATACTGTGCGATGTAATTAAGCCATTTTTTAGATAAAAGTTTCTACCATAAAAAATATAAGGTTTCATTCTAAATAAACATGATTTATTATGCAATCTTTCTAAATATGTTTAATATAATTCAGAAAAGATTAACTTTAATGTAGCGTTAATGATAAATTTCAAAAATTTTACTAGTTCAAGTTCAAGTATTACAAATTAAAAAAAGCAAAATTAGTGGTAAAAACCATAATTAATGTATTTTTCTTGTGTAAAAAAAATAAGTAGAAAAATACAGTCTTTACATATTGTAAATACTTACGTAGGATATTCGATGTGTCTAAACTGAGTATGTCTCGGATAAATATCAGCTATTGGCACAACAGCACTCACAAGCCACTTATTTGATCGACCACAATCAAAGTATGGTCTTGTAAATTTTACTGGACCTGGCACTTCATCTGCTCCTGTTGGACAAAAATAAAAATACTCATTTTTATTATTAAAAACCGCTACTGGTAAACACAAAGGAATTAGCAAAAGTAAACATAAATAAATCCCACAAAAAAAAAAGTAAAAAAAGAAAAATCTATTTTAAGTGGACTTAATAAAATTTAGACAGATGGGTCAAAAACTTTTTACTAAAAACTAAACAAAAAATTTTTCACACTCAACATGTAGATTTCAAGAAGGCTTGATGATGGGTTGTAGATCAGTTTCCATTGGATGCATTTTTAACAGTTCGCAACTGATGGAAAATTTCTGATTTAAGTTGATAGTAATCAGGTGATAAAATTATACTATAATTACTATTTAAGTTTTTTTATTTCATTATTTTAAAAAATAATGGTGTTTAGTTCACAAAATATAAATAATTTTTTACGCTTCATTTTTGCTGGAAGAATAATAATGATACTACTACTACTAGTGTCCAAGTGAGATTTTCTAATCCTCCACTACTAACTTGTCAAGATTGGTAAAAATTGAGCACATAATTTGAAAATACTAGAGGAGCTGGAGATGCTCCATAACCAGGTAGGCGTGGAATATGTTGGAATTTAGAAACAAATAGCTTGTGGAGACATCATTTAAGTCTTCAAACATCAGCCAGAAAGAATTCAGTTAGACTGAAAAGTTTATAAAGAATTGAGAAGCAACTAAAGTTTATGTCAGGGCAAGATTACTTCATGAACTTAGTGAAGAAATATTGAAAGAGTTATTTTCCTCAGCAATTTATTATTCGTTAAAAAAAAAGGTCTTTATATCTGTAGCTTGGTGATATGGTATAATAAAGGATGCTTTAAAATAAATGACCTAGTAAACAGTTATATGTGTGTTTGTTGGTCTGTTGAAGGAGAAAGAACTTAGATATGAGTTTATGTTTGAAGTGGAATCATAAAAAAAGGAGGGTTGAGACCCTATTTATTTAAAAAGCGATAGTTTAAGTTTAATTTTTTTTTTCTCTTTAATCCTCTTTTGTTTTTTAAATAATTGATTTTTTATGTTGTTAGTTTATTTATTTTTTTTTTTTATTTTTTTTAATGGGTTTGATTATTTTAGTTTTGTTTCTTACTATTTTATGTTAGATGGGATTGCATCCTTGAGGAATTAAATAATCCTCTAGATCCATTGACAATGGCTACTAGTATATTACGCAGCACAAGAATGAATGATATATTCCTCTTTATGCTCTTTGAGTTAGAGACAATCTAATAAAAACTTTCCTGACTGGAGAGGATGCTGAGGCCGCCATGTTTGTAATTTGATGGCTAGTGATTTTTGTTTTAAAGAATTGTCAAACAAAAAGAAAGTATTTTCTTTAAAATCAAATTATCTAAATTACATCACACTGACTGAAAACTCAGTCTAATTTATAAAAGTAACTAAGTAAAGATAAATCAAATAAATTAATCAAGACTTTGAATGACCCTGATCGGTATTAAAAAAAAATTATCTAAATTTTATTTATTAAGTTTTCATATTAATAAGTAAAAGTATTACCCTAACAGGGAAGGTTGCATATAGTCTATTTTAATTTTATATTCAGGAAGCTTTGCTGTTAGAAATAGAAATGTAGTACATGTAGGAATTTCATAACTGTAAGTACAGTTGATTTTTATTTTTTGAAGTGGTTAACATATATGAATAGTACTGTAATAGTGAAAATCTGAAAAAATTTAACTGCTTTCTGTAAATTTTTACCTTATTAAATAGCAGGTTTATTATCCAATTCATTATTCCCATCCACAATGACACCTCAATCCATATTTTTATTTTCTTTTCCTTTAATAGAAGCATTTTTATCTTTTGAGAGCAAATTGTATAAATCCACACAGCATTTATACATGTTATCTACAGATTTAAGTTAGACGCAAATAATTCAAGAACAGAAACTTCCTTTTAAAAATTCCACTATTTTGTGTTCATCCTGACCCCCATAGAGAAAAATACCTGCTATATGACGGTTTTTTTTTTTAACTTTCGTAACCACCGTTAAGATATATCTTCAGAGGATGAGATGAATAAATTATAGTGTGTGTGAAAAATGCCATTCCTGAGCGGGATTCAAACCTGGGACCTCTGGATGAAAGGCAAAGACGCTACCACTCGTACCAAGAGGCCTTCTCTGTACTTGGCCCTGATGGGCTTTATTGGAGGTCATTTTCAAAACCCTCGGCAAAAGACATCTCTCAGCCTTGTTCTTGCCTCAGTCAAAATTCCACCAATGCAAATGTAACACGTGACACTCTTATTTGTGCATTACTACCTACTAGATAAATGTTTCAAGTTTTTAGACAAGTTCAAGTTTTTAACAAGACTGAACAGGTAACTAAAAGGAACCGAAATCAGAACTTCCTACCCGAAATTGAAGTAGTTGAGTTCAACATGCAACGTTAGTGCAAAACATAACACAAAAACAAGAAACAATAATATAAACATAAAACAAAATAAAAAACACGCAGAAAAAACAAAACATAGAATAAGGCAAATCCAAGTGAAACACTAAACTCTTTTGGCAATCCTTTTCCTTGCCAAGTAAATGATGAAATTCTCAACAATCGTCCACATGGCTGGTCTCTTCAATTTACATGGAGATCTAATGCTGAACCGATAATATGGAGCCGGCAAATAGTTTCAATGAGCATTAGCTAATAGTTTGGGCATATGTAAAGAACATGATAGGCATTGTCCAACTGTCCACATTTTGGATACATACTGGAGTCCACCAGGCTGAATCTCTGATTCACTGGACTTTTTAGCAATAATGCTGCTGCTATATTTTGGTATTTACTTTTTAATTTTGTTATCTGGTTTTGTGTGATTTTTGTTAGTTCAGTTTTTCTTGTTTAACTGTATTTTATGGGAATAATTTATTTAATAGTTAATTTTGTGTTTCTGAACACACTGGTAGCCTAAGCTATCTAGGTTACTCACTTAGTAGGTTTTTATTTAAATTGCCACTCAAGGTTTGGGTTGTGATTCTTTGTTTTTATTTATTATTTATACTAGTTATTAATCTTATAATTTACAAGAATTTATTTTGGTTTTCCATCTTCAAGCATTAATAACTGTGGAATTAGTCACCAGTCTTTTTCAGTTTTCCCAAACATATTTCTGTTCTATAGAAATCTTGAATCGTGAACACTATCCAATCATTTGGACTTGCATAGCAGAACTTTTGATTCAGCCCACCCATACACACATAACCATGCAATTTAATGAATAATTTTATAGTGTTCTTTTTGGTCTTTAGGGGATCTATGTCAATCAGTCTGTCAAGAAGCCAATAATTTACGGTCATATGTTATAAAACCTCTGAACAACTGGCATAACATTTTGAAACTAACAGGCATATTTTTGAAATATTAGTGCATTGAGTACTCCTACAACATGAATTGCACAAATTGATTAATAAACACCATGCATATGAACACTGTAGTACTGGCCATTTTCAAGCCAATGTAATAATATTAAAACCTGCTTTAACTCCAGGACATGATTTCAAATATTGTGTTGAAGCCAAAACATAATCTTGTGAATGATTAATTCTACAGCTTAACCTAAATCTTTCATTAAACCCAAAGTGTTAATCGAGATTAAAATCGATGCACATTTTATATACTTTATTGCCCACTCTTACTTTTCTTTACTACCATTATCACTTGGCTGTATATTAAAACTTTTAAAATCAAGCACTAATAATACTTTTTAACAAACTTTGTAAAAGTAATGTACAATTCCAATATTTCTTATTTTTAATTATGGTTATATAACTTGTAATGTATAGAATAATAATTATAAATAAATGTTTCATGGAATACTATAATTTACATTAGTAGAGTACTAGCTGCTTGCCTATGGCACGCCTCTGCAGCTAGACCCCCTGGGAGGGTTGCCCTGGCAGGTGGTCTCTTGGAATGGGATAATTAGAAGTCTAAAATTGATTACCTCTAGAGTAAAAATATTTTTTTTTGTGAATGATGAAGATTTATATAACCGAAGTTAAATTAGAAATTTAACTCTAGAGATTGAGCTAATGAATCGGAATTTTCCATTAGTGATTGGTATATTCCGGTGCCTAATTTTTGGTTATAGTTTTTTATTTTATGAAGAAAAACAATCACATAAATAAATAAAAAATATGTAAAAAAAATCACTCTCTTAAATTAAACGCACTAAAAGGTAAAAAATAATTTTAGGACAGTATCTCAGAATGTATTTGATAACAAGCTTGGGAAGTGATATTTAAGATTATTTGAGTCATAGCTTCAAATTAAATATTTGATGTTTTTGCCAATTTTTTCTTATGTGTATTCGCACCCCACTCTTTCGGGCATTCATCACGCATAAGAAAAAATTGGCAAAAACATTAAATTTTTAATTTGAAGCTATGACTTTCACATTATCTTATAAGATATCACCATCAAAGCATGCTGTCAAGTCCATTCCGAGATGCTGTCCTAAAATTATTTTTTACATTTGAGTACATTTAATTTAAAAGTGGTGTTTTACAAAATTTTTTAATTTGCATTTTTTAGAGCATTTAATATAAGAATGGTTTTTAAAAAGTTTTTTATATATTTTTTATTTTCTACTTTTAGTCTTCATAAGTTCATACTTTATAGCTGCACTAGCGAACAGGTTTGGGCATATTTAGAGAAAGATTGGATTGGTACGTTTTAAGGTGGGTGAGTGCGATTAAAACATAAGGCTAAACAAACAACTTAGTTTCTGGATAACCAGATCTGGTCGCTCAAGAGTATTCAATGCAATAAATAGTTAGTGCACAACCAGCTGATATAAGCCATTTGAACTGTGAAAAATTGGATGAGCGACTGCAAAGATATTACAGTGGCATCCCCTATCCAATTTCCAAATGGCACCCCAAGGCACTTGAAAATATTCAACAGGTATCACCGGCAGCAGATGAGGTACTGTTTGTGCGAGGGTGTAAAAAAATTTTCAGAGCGCTAAGACCAACAACCATTTTTTGAATATTTGTGATTTTCATATGAAAATTGATCTGATAAAAAAGTACTAAATTACATCTGCGGAAGTATACCGGTTTGAATATATTTAGCGAAAGATCAGATTAGTACGTTTTACGGATGGTTGAGTGCAATCAAAACAAATGGCTAAACTATTAAATTTTCGGATAACCAAAATCTAGTTGATTAATAGTGTACCCGATATATTAAACATTAGTACTCGACCTGCTGATATATACGCCATTTGAATCGTGAAAATTGGATAAACAAATTAATGACTATAAACAAATAATTACAAATCCATACTACTTTTGTGCAAAAGGTCCCTGAAATTTTTGTTCTTATTATTCAACTATGAATTTTTCTATCATTACTAATTAAGCATGTTTCCAAACTTTTTAATTCCTATTTATTATGATTATTTTTTAACTTTTATTTAAAAAAAAAATAAAAATTGTCAGTTCTTAACAATGATGGGGCCCAACTAATTTTTTTGGTCTTCAGTACTTAGTGAACCAAATGTTACAGCAGAATTTTATAATTAGGCTTATTATAAGCTGATATATATACTACAGCTATATATAATAGTATATATACTAGAAGCCAGTTTTTAAAAAATCCACAAAAAACTGGAATTATAAACTTAGGAAACTTTATTAATAATGAGAGAAAAGTTCACTGTTGAATAACAATAGGAGACCAATGTCTAATAATGTTTTAGAATTTTAAACTTATATAAATAGTTTTTTGTAAAATTTTTCTATCGTAGATTATTAAATATTATCATTTTGTTAAAATTTTAAAGTAAGCGATATTGCAAGAACAAAATTTATATGTATTTATCTTACTTACGGTGAAATTTTCCCTGGGCAATTAGTGAGGGATGGTAATTAATTGGAGTTGGGGACATAGCAATAGAATATATTTAAGCTTACCTTCACTTTACAAATTGGGTATTATAAAGTGGTAGGAGAAAATTGTTTAGTTTACAACTATTTTCAATTATTTATCATCAATAACGCAAACAAACACACACTGTGAAATACTTTATTTTTCATTTTTTAATATAATTTATCTATGCTTTTTTACAGTTTAGTTAACATATTTTCTTTCTTTAATTCATCTAAATATACTAATAGTGATTATTATTTAACAAGTGAAATGTGTATCTAGTTTTAGATTTAAATTTTTTGTTATGCTTCTACAGCATTTTCATGATAATTTTATAAATCATAAATTGATGTTTAAAAAAAAATCCTGATACATCAAGTATGTATATTTAATGTTTTACCTGGTGGTCCATGGAATGTGAAAGTTTCATTAGTGTTATTAGCATAACGTATTTCAACTTGATACGTTGTCTTTGTATCATGTCTACCAACTACATTATCTGGTAACCATGATTTATACCTACAACATAAAACATTAACTTTAATGAACATTACAAAAAAAAAATTGCTGATTTAACAACACATTAAAAAAAGTAAAAATAAATAAAGGAATAAGAATTCAAAAAATAAACAACATTAAGATGTATAAAATAAACTGATTTATTTAAACAAAAAAGTTATTCTTTTGTTCTGAAATGTCAAAGCACTTCGAAGTTAGTTAATTTTGTATGTCTGAGGCAACGCCTTTGGCACCCACCATCATCACATCTTCCAACACTTCAAAAGGAGTGACATAGTTTTACAGAGAATTTCAGCAATAAGGAATTAGGAGAAATTTAATTATATCTGTTCACCAAATTTCAAGTTAAATGCACAAAGCAAACCATCAACAATTAAAGACAATACTAACACATTTATGTGTGACTGCAATACTGTGTAAATGTATCAATATTTTACCAGGTAAACAATGACTCTTTTTTCCTGTTTAGCCTCCAGAACTACTGTAAGGTATTACTTCAGAGGATGAATGAGGATGATGTGTATGAATGTCAATGAAGTGTAGTCTTGTACAATCTCAAGACTAGTTTTGTAGAACTAAAGATTAAGTACATTAATTCTTATTTTTGTTAAGTACAATTACATTTGAAATTATTTACCTAAATATTAATCAGAAAAATATACTCCTTCTAGACAGCGTCTTAACCTAATTTATGACACTTAAGTAAGTAGATATAAAATCTTTTTCTTTTCTTCTGATAGATTCAGTATTATTTAACTTTTTGTTAAACTACACTTTAAGAGAACGTTTAAAAAAGAAAATAATTTTGTGCAGTGAAAACTGTGGAGTGAAACATTTATGCAATGAAATTTATACGCTGAGTGTGTTGATCAGTTGTAAATCAACTGTAAATCTCATGATCAATAAGATACAATACTAACTACAGCTCATAGTTACTGGAAAAGAAATGATCTTTTCTCTGAAGATTACTACAATTATGAAATTTCAGTAATTTGTGATAATGGATTTAAGACTTTGTATTTTTAGAATTTTGTATCCAATACAAAATCTTTCTTATTAGAGTAATTAAAGAGAATGAAAAACAGTAAATTACAAAAAAAAACTTCACAAAAAAGCAGTCTATAAAATTGTTAATTAAAAAAAAATTGATATAAACATTTGTATGTGATATTTACCATTCATTAATTCTGTAAAAATCAGAAGTATAATCTGTACTTTGGGTATCTTTAGAAATTGCTCCCAGATCATTAACAGTAAATGTATTCAATGTTGCTATTTTTTCTAAATGAATAGGATCATTGAAATCATCAGCTCTGAAACAAAAAAATAAATATATATTATTTCTTCAATTAGGAAATAGTACAATAACAATGAAAGGAAAACAATAAAAATATGTGATTTTATAAATTATTAATTAAAAAAAAAATAATTAGATCCTGTCTTCTTAAACTTTCACTGATTATACTACCAAAAAAATAAACAAACAAAAGAAAAAATAAATTTCAGCAGGAACAACTAATATTGTAATACTATCAAATTACTCAATAAACTGAGAATTCAAACATACTATCAATCAATCTGCATTTTGATTTTGTCTAGAATTAAAACATTCAACATGAACATCTCAAGTTTTACTTGGGGTGTAACTTACTATACAAGTTTTACTTGTATAAAAACTTCTTTTTCTTTTAAATAGAAAAATAATTCCAGATTAGGTAAAAGTTAGTTTCTTTCAAGACTTCAACACCTTCAATTCTTTAACTTTGAAGTAGTATGAATAACAGTAAACCTGAGTATAGAAAGCTTTGACATTAAACTATGATGAAAAAAAATTACAAGTATATATACTAAACATATAAATTTTATAGTGTACACATTTTTTAGAGGAATAGTTTTTTTCAAATTGATAGAAGCTTGCAAAATTATACTGGACACAATTTTCAAATGTAGATGACAGATACTGAAAGGGTGAAATGAATTTTTTTAAATTTTTGTACCATCAAGGCAGGAATAAATTTTTTCTAGAATTATTAAATAAATGTAACACAATGACTTACATAACGCTGCTGAAGTAATCAATGCAGAACAGAAATAAAAAATAAATAAAATTTCTCCAGAACTCAAAGAAAAGCAAAATTCCTACCTTCTAAATTTTAACATCTAGAAGCTGAATAGATGAAACAGTTATAAAAAAAAAAACAAATGAAATTTATCAGAATAATGATCTTCATTATGAATGAAACCAAGGATAGTAAAACCTAAGATATACTGCACATAATGTGTTTTAACTTAAATATTTTAATAAAATTTTATTTCTATATCTTTAGACATGCTATCACGTTTATTTTAATTGGAAAGAAATCAGACAAATTAAATGAGATTTAAGGTTAAGAAATACCAAAAAATTTTGTTGGTAATATTATCAAAGACTCATCCAACTAAAAGTTGGGCGAGTTCAACAATCTGATGCATCCAATATTCTATAACCTGACTGATCAACAGCAAAATGCCTTTTAACTGAAAGGTTCTGGGTTTGAATCCTGAGCGTCAATATTTATTCCTAACTATATTCAATTCATACAATTATCAACTTATAAGGTAATAACCTAAAAATTTTTATGTCGCCACATATTTATTTAAAATATGTGTTAAAATACAGCTTCTTCAAATTAAATAGTAGTGAGAGAGTAAAAACAGAACTAAAAATTTGAGCAAGGTTTTGTAACATGTGTCTAAAACTAAATGTATAAAAAGAAAAAATTAATTTTAACTATATTTTCATTTTCCCTTACAAGCAAACGTGAAAAATATTATTTATAAAAACTGAACCATTCCCCTAATTTTAACAAAGATGAGACCTGTATCTGAATTGTTTATTAGCCTTTCACTAAAATACTGCGAATAATTAAATTTCCTAATTATATAAATTTTCAATATGTGGATAATAAAAAACCACACAAACACAAAAGCATCTCTTACTTAAAAATAATTAGAAAAAATATCAAATTGGTAATTTAAATTAATTTAGAAGGCATTAATTTAATAAACAAATGTTTTTTTTATTCTTTTTCAAGAAAAAAGTAAATCACAATATTGAACAAAATAAATGTAGGCTATTTCAAAAATATTTTTTTCAGAAAACTGTACTTATAATTTTAAATATTATGAAAATATCATTACCTTGATTCATTTTTAATTATAATTTTTCTTAATCTTTCAAGGTAAATGCTAAACAAAATAAAGCAAAGCATAAAAATGACCAAAACCAATCCTACTCTGGCTTTAGTTAATGTTTTCAACATTACAAAAATATATTAAGATGGTTATCATATTCTGATCTACGTATTTGATTAAATTATAAAACAAATTCTGGTAAAAGATCAAAACCACTAGTGATTCTCTACTGTCTTTGCAAAAGGTAAACAGATAATATAAATATCAATTATGTAATTAATATATTTGTTTTAAAGGTTATTTTACAAATTTAATATGAGGTAAAAGAGTAGACAGAATAAAAAAAAATAATATATATATATTTTGACAATACCGAAAACAATCATAAGTAAAACAAAACTAACATAAAAACATATATTGAAATTTTACAAAAAGTGTCTTGCAAATCGGCCTATTTTATTTAACATTGTATTATATAATTTTTTAAAAGCTATATTTTATTTTACTTTGTAACTGATAAAAAACAATTTTAAATCAATATAAGCAATAAATGAATAGTTCATTCATATTATACTAATTCTACACGTCTAAAACTGTCATATTTGTAACTTTACTATAGTATTTTATAACAAAATTGCTACATTTATTACTTTGAGATTAAAAGTGCCTGCCTCACTGTTATGTCTAATAAAGTATAGCCGTGACAAATTTTTTCAATGAAATAAGAAAGTGTTATTAGTAACTTACATGTGCACAATGTGATGTGTTCTTCAGGTAAAAGGTTACCTCAGAATGGAACACTGCATGACTTTCATACAAATCTCTTAGAAAATTAATATTGCTGGGAGATGTAACGGAAAAATATTCAAACTGATTGTTCAGAAGTTCCAAATTTTTCAAAAAAAATTTCATTGTGTGGTCTAACTTACAGGTCTTCATAAACTGTATCTGTTATATGATTGTAAAAAAAAAAAAAATTGCAATAATAAGAATCAAAAGTTGCTAATTTCAAGAACTCTGTAATTGGTAGATTAAATAGTACCAGTTCATTTATGAATGAAGCTATGCTTGAACAAACCATAAAATTGCTTAAAATAATAAGAAATGTCTAAGGAAAGTAATACATAAGTTTTAAGAACATGAAAAATAAATAAATAAATTTCTCCCTTTAATAATAATATTTATGTGATAATATTATGTACTATAAGAGCAAATATTTTAAAATAAATTTTAATAATTTTAATTTTAACACAATACTAATTTTTATAATTAATAGAATTATAAACATAAACATTCATGCTTTAATCAGCCATCAAAGTACAGAAACCATTTTAAAACATGGCACAAATTCTTCAAATTATAAAAAGTATCATGTTTAAGTACTATTAATTGAATGCTATGATGTCTGATGGAAACAAAAAATTTCATTGCGTCAAAATTTCAATATGAATGTATAGGATAAAAATTAGTTATAATTTAGCCATTACACCAGAACAGAAATGTCATATTCATGTTTACAATTTGCTTAACTCAAAAATTCTTGAGACAAGCATTTAATGATTAATAATTCAAGTAAATAATAAAATCCCCATAGGCAAGTTTGTCTTTCTTCAGTAAAGTGTTATTACTTAAAAGACTTTTCTGAATGAATTTTCTTTTTTTTCTATTCAAATGTCTTGAATATACATTACAGCTGTGTAATACCTTAACACTTTAAACCTATTATTACATAAAAGAGAAAGGTTTCACTTCATTTTAATCAGAAATAATATTTATGGCTCAAATTTTTTTTCCTAAAATAAAGCATGTAAAAATTTAACAAAATAATCAAATATAAATTACCTGTTAAAAGTTTCTGCCAAAACCATACAAAAAACATAAAAATATTTTTAAAATATCATAATTATATACTTTTTTTACCTCCGGAACCACCGTTAGGTTATAT
>JAAAKQ030135769.1:2078-13367 GCA_010016005.3 Zanna intricata | reverse complement strand
TTTGATTGCACTTACCTACCGTAAAACCTGCCGATCCGATCTTTCATTAAGTACGCTTAAATCTGTGCACTAGCACAGCTATAAAATATAAACTTATGATGACTAAAAAGAACAAAATAAGTAATATATAAAAAAAATTTTGTAAAACCACTCTTATTAAATGCTCTAAAAAGTACAAAATAAAAAGAATGTAAAAAAAATTGTTAAATGCCACCATAATTAAAGGCACTAAAAGGTAAAAAATAATTTTAGGACAATAACTCAGAATCGACTTGACAAGTTTGGTGGTGATATGTAAGATGTGAAAGTCATAGCTTCAAATTAAAAATTTGATGTTTTTAACAATTTTTCCTTATGCATGATGAATGGCCTAAAGAGTGGGTTGCATGCACCCTCACTCTATTAATGATTGTTATGGTGTTTAAATAGGAAAAACCAATAGATCCTTTAAACCTACATTTCTTGAACTCTACAGAAATTACATAAATTAGTTTATCTTATATGACAGACCAAATAATAAACAATAAGCATTTTATTTTTGTTATTAACCCAAATTTAGAAATATTAGATATTAATCTATTATTTCTTGTGATCTTGGGAAAGTTGACCTTTGATGTTAGTTTTTTAGGTTCTGTGCTGTGTTTGGTGGTTATTTTGTTGTTACTTTATATGAGGGTCATTTGGAAAGTAAAAAATGTTTTGAACTGACAAGCCGCACAGTTCCCCCACCACCTCTACTGCCAAGTCATTGATCTTCCACTCACCTTTGGCCAGTCTGGCGCTAACAATGAGCCAATACAGTTGTGTTTTGATTATTTCTATGTCTTCAAAATGTGTGACAAAATTAATGATCCTGCCAAGTTTGAGGTTTGTAGCATAATATGCTTTTTGAATGCAAAAGGAGTGCGACCTATTGAAATTTACAAACAAATAACAGACATTTATGGTAATGTGATAAATGAAGCTTCTGTTTGAAAATGGTGCATTATTTTTAATGGTGTATGGACGAATGTTCACATGAAGAGTGCTCGGGCCGACCTTCAGCTGTGACTGACAAGCTCAAATCAAGGATTGAGGAAAAAACTCACCAGAACAGATGTTTCACGATAGATGGATAAATTCATTCTTTATGAAATTGTTAGTGGTGATTTGGGTTTCAAAAAAGTATGTGCAAGGTAACTTTTCTCAGTCAGTACGACAAAGTTTTGAACCAGTAACATTGAGACCTGGATTTCGCATATAACTCCAGAAATGAAACGCCAGTCAATGGAATGGCATCATTCCTGTTGTCCATCAAAACTGAAAAAAGCAAAACAAACTCTGAGCCCCAGAACAATTATGGCTACAGTGTTCTGGGATCAAAAGGGTGTTCTACTCATTGATTGCATGCCTAGAGGGGAGACCATAAATGCAGCGGTCTACTGCCAGACACTTTACCGACTCTTTCACACCATTCAAAACAAACAGCACGGATTGTTGTCTAGCAGCATTGTGCTTCTGCATAATCACATTTTGCTGCATTGATGAAGAACTTGCTGCAACAGTTTTGATGGACATTTTTTGATCATCCGCCCTATAGCTCGGACTTGGCCCCGAGTGAGTTCCATCTCTTTCCCAAACTGAAGGACTTTTTGGGCGGGAATTGCTATGGAAGGGACAACAAACTGAAAAAAGGTGTTAGTGAGTGGTTAAACAACTTGGCGGCAACTGAGTATGCATAAAGCATAGCAAAATTGGTAAAACAGTACAAGTGTTTAAATTTGAATGGCGATTACATAGAAAAATAGTTTAAGTATCAAGTATATTGTAAAATAAAGTTTTGTTTGGCTAAAACCAAAAAAATTCCAAAATAAAAAAAACCTTTACTTTCCGAATGACTCTCATGGGTATGTATATTGACATTTTTGAGTGGATAATAGTAATGAATGATGAGTGAGTTCAGTTGAACAATTCTCCATGTCATGTATTACTCTGGTGAAAGGGAAATTTTTCTTAGAGTTTGTACTTATGCTCAGATGAGTCTCTATGTCTGAAATAAGAGCAAATTTGTTGTGATATGTATATGAAGTGTTCAGTAAAAAATTATTGATCAGTAATGTGGAATTCCTACTCTTGGTAAAGATGCCATAACTTCCAAGTGATTTGAAGATAAGAGCTGAGTAACTTAGAAGATTGGATGATTAATCTTATTCTGCAGTCCCTTTGTTAGTAGTTCACGCTCCTTCCCTTGATTCTTTCTCCCTCAATGAATAAGGTTTAATTTGCCAAAAAAAGTCTAATAACCAATAATTTTTTTTTTTTTTTTAATAAAAAAATTATTGAGTTTTTTTAGATTTATTTTAGCACAAAGCTTGATATATTTTAATTTTCTGGTACTTTTTTTTTCAGAAAGTGCAAGATAAAGTTAAATTTGAAAGGGAAAATGTTGAAAATGTCAAAAGAATCATGAAGCCATTTATGTTACGTCGATTAAAACAGGATGTATTACAAGATCTCCCAACTAAAACTATATCACTTGTAGAATGTTCATTAACAGAATCACAAGCAGCTAAGTATTATGAATTACTAGACCAGTTACAACAGTCAACATCAGATCCTTCATTAAGAACTGGAAACTCTTATCTTGGAATGTTTACTGATTTGCGTAGGTTGGCCAACCATCCGCTTTTATTACGGTATTTATATGATGTTAGTATTACATTGTATGACTTATTTTTTTAAAAATAATTATGTTAATTATCTAAATTCTGTTAATAGTTTAACCTTCTTTTAGTGCTGACTTATGTGAAATGAAAGTCCTGAGGAAAAATTTTAAATTAAAAAAAAAAATTTTAATATTTATCAGACATGGTATTTTAAGGTGTTTTTGAAACTTATATTAGTGGGAAAAAAAATTAAATTTTCAGTTCTTTCAAATTTCAATGACAAAGGTTGACCGCGAGATTTTGTCAGTATATTAGACATCAAAATTATCAATGAATAAGTAATTCTCTTCATGTAATATATCAAATAGAAAACAATTAAAAATATAAAAGACAAACTCATTTTCTTTATTTCATCTCTACCATTTCTAATTTTACTTCTTTGTAAGCATAAATCTTACACAATAATTTGTATCAGCATTATAAATCATTGACGATTCTATACCCCTATCATCATGATGTTTATTGAGAAGGTAGTGCATCAAAATTTACAATTTTTTGTTTTAACATACAAACTGGCATGTTTGGTTAAAAAGAATTTTTACAAGAAAGTGATGTAATCAAGAATAATTCACATAACTGTATTTCTTATTTGTCATTTTATTTAAACTCAATTGAATTCCATAATTTTCAGTCACTTAAGGAAGTGGACCACCACTCTTGCAATCACTTCCTGAATATTAATACGATTCTTATTTGTCACTGTTAAATTTATTTAATTCTAAAATATATTTTCACATAATCTTCATCAGGTTTCAAAGCCATTGCAGTATTAACTCAACAGAAAAGTTCTCTTCCTCTCCCCTCTCATCAGTCAGTTTCTCTTTCTCTCTCTCTCTCTCCCTCCCTCCACACCCCTCTCATTCTCATTTACTTAAATATACATGAAAAGAAGAGAGAAATTAAGAATGTAATTCAAAATTAACAAGAGAATTCAATTTAAATAATATATAACAGTGTAATCAAATATTAAAATCAACTTCAATCAGAATGTAATTTAATTACGTAAATTCACGGCATATCAACTGATATTGCTTATTTTTTTTTTTGTAATTCTGCTTTTGTTGCTTTATTTTTATGACTATAGAGGCTATGAAACCGTTTCAGATTTCTTTTCCTCACAATCATTACTGGTAACGAATCATGTTGCTATATTTACACCCCGAAACCAAACAAGCATTAAAAAAAAAGCTCATTTAAGTGACATCAGACCTCAAGACAATGCACATTTGTTTATTCAGTGTGAGAGGGGTGGTGGATTCGGAACTCGTTCCACCAGCGTTTCTACTTGTTGGTTCTGAAAAGATTGCAGAACAGGTTTGTGGCAGCCAGGTGACCGGTTCTTCTACCATCACAATGCACCTGCTCACACAGCTCTCTCAGTGCATAATGTTTTAACAAAAACGCCCAACTTCCTTGCCCCACTCCCTTATTCACCTGATTTAATTCTGTAAAAAATTTCTTTGTTCCATGAATAAAAAGGGATCTAAAAGAAGAGCATTTTGCAATGTAGATGCGGTGAAAAAAAATTACAAGGAAGGTCCCTGTCCTGTCAGGCATCACAACACAAATTTAAAAAATGTTTGAAACTGATAAATAAAAGATTAGACAAATATTAGCTGTAATGGAGAGTATTTTGAAGGGGATTGAAGGATTTGTAAAAAAAAAAAGAAAAAGGAATTTCAGTTATTTTTTGGGTACACCATCATATATTATTTCTAGATAAAATTATCTTATAAAACAAAATAAATTCAAATTTACACTCCTACTTTTATTTGTACAGTAATTTTTTTATATAAGCCTTGTTTTACAATGAAATAATTTTTTTTAGGATGATAAGTTGAGTGAAATGGCAAAATTATTGTCTAGCGATTCTACATTTAAAGAAAATGATGAAGAAAAAGTATATGAGGATATTTCATATAAATCTGATCATGAGTTACACCGGTTATGTATGACTCATAAGGTTTGTCTATATTTAATTATTTTCATTTGGTTTTATTTTTTTAGGATAACATTATAGAATTTTTAAACTTTTTCTTTCTTCCATTTATTTTTTCTTTTTGTTTTGAAATGTAACTTAAACAGGGAATCAAGATCGAAGATTGTTTGAGGATTAAAAAATATCTCAGTTGATAATTTGTTTTATTATTCTTTTACCTAATAGAATTACTATTTTCATCTAAAATAGAAATAATTTATCTAGCTAATTATTATAGAGCGCAAGTCAAAAGTATAGCAATCTCTTAACGACTTTAAAAACGTTTCAGATAGAATACTGTAAATTGCAAGATAAGGTATCAGTCAATCTTTTTACCTTTTTTATTAGAAATATACTTTCAACCTCTTTCTGAGGGATGGCCCTCAGTTATAACATAGATGATAAAAATGGTTTAAATAAAAAGTTGGTATGATGTTTGTATCTAATACACGGTGGCAGGATAAACTTTGGATTACAATAACACATGGTTGCCTGTAAAAAAAATGGCCACAAGTAGTGGTTGCTGTTATTTGAATAAATTACTACAACTGATTGTCAACGTCTTTTTTAAAAAAATTAAACTTTTTAAAACTTTTTTAAAAAATTAAACTTCAATTTATTATATAGTTTTTTTTAAAAACACGAGCGTAAATAATTACAATAACATACCTATTTATACCTGTCAACTTGGAGGTTGCAGCTGACCGAGAGCTGGCAATCATTTGTTTTTTACATTCTTCACATAATTTTTTTTTCAAATGATGTTTAATTCGCTTAATCAGCTGATGGATCTTGTACTATTAGTAGTGGGAAAAAAAATTGTTTGCATTTTCTAATTTTGATTATGAATTTTCAAGTATGATCAAGAATCAAGTAAAGGCATCGTTTATTGATGATAATTTTATATTATTCTAACTTAATTATTTCATATTTTAAAAAATTTTCCTCGACAGTGATGTAAAACCAATTCACGTCTCAGTTCGTCATTATTTTCAAATCTCTCTGATCTAACTGTCAATTTAAATGAAGGGAAAGAAATAGTCGCATTAGGTAATAATGCGACTATTTCTTTCCCTTCCAACCAATTATATTTGTCTTTTTTCTTACTCTTACTTGTAACTCACTTCTTATATGTTCAGATTTAATTAGAGTGAGAAACCTCGCTATTCAGACATCATTAATTTGATTTCTTGTTATTTCAGGCTAAAATTACACCTTTTTAATTCAGATTACAATCTGTGTAAAATTACACAGGTGTAATTACATAGGTGTGTTACATTAGGTGTAAAATTACACCTTTTTAATTCAGATTACAATCTGAATTAAAAAGGTGTAATTTCAGATTTAATTAATTTTTCAGATTGTAATCTGAATTACATTTTATATAGATTGCAGAAGAAAAGATAAAAATTTCATTCTTATCTAACACTACAAAAAACGTATGTGATTTATCATTTGGTTTGGATAGAAAGATATAAATTATGGTGAAATTTATGTCTTAATTGAACATCCATCAATTCTCAGTTAAATATCATTAATAATAAACATTAATGTTAATCCCTCTGCATTTTTCTTAACATTGTTTACAAATTATATAATAATTTTTAGAATTATTTATATCTAGATATTTTCTTTGTACTCTTGTTATTTTAATACTTCAAACATTTATATTCAGTTGTTGTGTTTTAAAATATTTAATATAATTACAATTTCAGTTTCATGTAAGAGATAACTGGTTTTTTTTTTTTTTCAAGAATAAAAACTTCCTAATTTCAAAGATGCATTGACTCTTTTTGGTGTGAAATTAGAGTAAAATGAATTTTATCAAAAATAAAAATAATTAAAAGTTAATTTAAAAAAAAGCACCCTCATTTGGTTCTGCTTACTATTTATACTGAGGGGCTGCATTTTCTTATGCTTTGAAGTCTGTTCATTAATTCAGTCATAGTTTCATTAATACAGAATTGCCTTCCTTCTGTTAATTTGAATTAAAGAGGTTTAACTATAATAAATTTTACTTCAGTCTGCCATTATTACTTCTTTTTTTTTTTTTTTTTCAGTGCTTGAAGAATTATAGCCTGCCGGATTCAGTATTCTTAGATAGTGGAAAATTTAATAAACTGGATGAATTACTTCCTGATTTAAAATCGAACAATCATAGATTACTTATATTCAGTCAGTTTATTTTTGTACTTGATATACTTCAGGAATATTTGAGAATACGTGACTACACTTACATTCGTTTTGATGGATCTACATCTGTCTTTGAAAGGTATTTATTTTTTTTTTTTTTTTATATTGATGGTAATTTGTTTGGTTGTAAATGAATCCTTTGAATGATTTATTAGTATGTTTATTATACAAAGGTTGTAAAGAGACAAATGATTGAAAAAAAATTATTATTTATTCAGTGAAAATGAAACTAAACACTATTTTTCAACATAATCTCTTGCTATATTTAGGCACTTGACCCTTGTTTTTAATTTTTTTTACTAATAGAGAATTGTTCATGCTGGTGTCTAGCCTTTCTTATACTATAATCTTAGTCTGCTCGTTGTTGCCAAAATTGATGCCATTTAAAACTCTTAAAGAGGACCTGACAAACAAAAATCTGATGATGCGTCATCAGCACTATAATGTAACACCTCCCAACCAACTTTTGAATTACTTACTAAACATTTTGATGGTGTTGCGATAGGCATTATGATGCAGAAGAATTACACCTTTTGAGAGAAAACAAGGATGTTTCCTCCTTTTGAGGGTATCACTTTATTTTCTAATATCTCAATAGAGATATTTACCAGTGATAATTCAATATCACTGGTGATGTTGATGTGTGCTGTGATATTGATTGTGTTACTCTTGCAAATAACCTCAATAAATTTTGCCTTTATAACCTGAAAACACTGTTAGTATCACTTTACCAACTGACGAGTAGGTATTGAATTTTTTGATGACAGACGAACTAGACTTTTTGATAACATTCTAGCTCAAAATGATGAATTTAAGTTTCATCATAAATTATTGCGATCTAAAAAAAACATTACCGTTTGCTAAAAACTAAGTTTTGTACAAACGTGAATTTAGGCGTCTTTATGAGTCGATGGTTTCAGAACCTGCTTTTAACAACTTTGCATTAATTCAGCTTATCATTGGTAATCGGATGGACAGTATCAATATTTGCACTACAAATTTCAGCAATTACCCTTTCATTCATCTGCTAGCAATTAAGATCATTAATGCTGTTGTAAAGCATCCAGTTAATTTTCCACTGGTCTTCTTCTGCTAAAATGAAAATCTGCAACATTTTTTCGCCCAGTTTAAACTGTTCAGCCGGTCTCCGTGGTGCGAGTGATAGCATCTTGATCTTTCATCTGGAGGTCCCAGGTTCGTGTCCCGGTCAGGCATGGCATTTTTCACACACACAATTCATTCATCTCATCCTCTGAAGATATACCTTAATGGTGGTTCCGGAGGTTAAACAAAAAAAATGTTTAAACTGTTCAATCTTCTTATAAAGATTTTCATGGTTAATAACACTTTTTACCATACTGTTTTAACAACTGCAAGTGAATTTAGCCATTTATACCTTCAGAAAATAAAAATCTTATCCCAGCATGCTGTTCTTCCATGGTACACATTTCAATCTCAACCTGAAATGAGACATTTTTAAATAAACAAAAGAAGTTATAATAATGGAAATTCTTTTTCAACAACTAATATTTTTTGTCAGGAGTCCTAACTTGATGTCAGATAATTTCAGTATATTCTGTTAAACAGTTTACTCCTGTTGCCATTTTTCAATGTAATTATTGAATACACTCTTAAAAGAGTATGAACTAAGGATAAATGTAAAATAATATAAGTCTTATAAAATTGCCAAAATTAAATAGATGACTACTGTTTGCAATTTTACATTTGCCTGGACGTACTATTCTATTCTGTTCGAATTTGTTTAACTGATGAGATACTAGTAGGTACTTCAAAAATATAAAATCATACTTAATAAATCAAAATATAATTTAAAAAATAATAATCCTAATTAAACTGATTTCCAATAATACAATAAATGGAACAGAATTAAATTTATTTTCTTGCCCTTTGTAATACTTTGTCATTTATAATTTAATATCATCATATTTATTATGCTCAACAAAATCACTTATAATAATTCCACCAATTCAAATTATATTAACTGCATTTGAATCATCAGTCATAAATTTGATCATCATAAATCTTTTAAAATATTTAACACATTTTATTTAAAAATGAAAGAATATATATTAATTGAAATAGAAATAACATCAGTTTTTTTACCATTAATCTTTTCTTTTTATTAATTCAACACCTTTGTCTTCTTACCAGTCAGTTGCAACATCAAAAATATTTTTCTTGAATATGCAATCATTGCTAAAAAAAATTGTCACTTACTCTTAAAAAAACAACATCAATCTTTAGCAAACCAGAGAACGAAACTGTGTTTGTTTTACTAAACACGGTTCTTCAGTTTATGAGAAAATGCCTTCTCATCTTTAATAAATTGTTGAACCATTTTAAAAATCTTCCCATAAATTTATTTAAAATAAAATTGAAAACTTTTGTTTTACAGAAAAAAATATTTCTCTTGTCGATGAATTTTTAAATAATGTAATTGTGTGAATATGTGTTGAAAATAATTTTCATTAACAGCTTCTAAATTTAACTATTTTGTAATAATTTTTCATATTTAATTAATTTAGCCTATGTTATTTCATGTATTTCTATTTAAATAAATATGAATTTTAATCACATTTCTACTTTTTCCTTTTGTTTTTTATGTTTAATCAGTAATAAAAAAAAAAAAAAATTCAAGATTATTATACAATATTGTGTATTATATTGTAAGCTAACCCTACACTTTTAATTTAACTTTCAGAGCGAGAAATGTTAATTAGTTTCAGATTTTTATATTCGTTTGATAGTTTTTCTTTATAATTTTATTTCAATAATTGTTTAGCATTCTTTATGTGTTGCTTATTCGTTCTATTTGATATATTTAAAGGATATTTTGTTATTATTTAATACTAAATTGTAACTTATTTAATTTAAATTTGTCAGTAAGCATGAAAAGAGTGTTAGTAGATAGAGTTGCATTGAGGTATATATATATAAATATATATTCATGTTATTCCATGCTTTTCCTGTATTATTTACAGACAACAGCTAGTTGACTTATTTAATATGGATGAAAATATATTTATTTTCCTTTTAACTACAAAATCTGGTGGTATGGGAATAAATTTAACATCTGCAGACACAGTTATTATAAATGATGTAGATTTTAATCCATACAATGATAAACAAGCTGAAGATAGAGTACATCGTATGGGACAAACCAGGTAAACATTTAAATAATTTATGAAGTTGTACATCTCAATTTAAGTACTGGTACCAATACTATATTAGTGTATGTTGCTTCTTTTAAAGAGCTTGGATTTTTAAATAATGGTTTTTAACATTATTTAGGAAGTGCTATTAATTGAATATCAACATCTGAAGCATATTGGTAATATGTACACTAAAATCTGGGTAAAAATAATTATAATCGTATCAGAGTAATATTTTCAATATGTAATGCAAGATGAAAAAATAACCACCAAAACATAGTAATAGAAGAACTTAAAAAAAAAAGTAATACCAATTATCAACTTTCATGGGATTCGGTATCATAAGTCAGTTCACAAACCTATAATTATATCAACGAATAACAAAAAAGAAATAAAAACATAAACATTTTAACTACCACAATTTATTATAACAAAAAAACTCCGCTGGCATTATAGAATGATGTAAATCTAAAACATCACACAATTACATTTGTTAACATTGTAACAAACTGCTATAACTCACTGTCTTTAATTAAAATATCATCTTCAAATATGATCTATTGGTTCATTATTTCATACGTTTGTTTAAATTTATAATATTTTTCAAGTATATTCATTTTTTTATCATTATTTAAAATTTCCAAAATTTATAAATTATTCTTACAATCAATAGTACTTTGCTTACAGTGCAATAAATGTTCGGCCACATTAGACACACCTCTCCACTTTTTCTGTAAGCATTGTAATGTTCCATAAACTTTTTTCTAAAAGATGTTAGTTTTACCAATATAAATTTTATTTCATTTATTACACTTAGTTCTATATTTTTTCACATTTCAACGGAAATATACATTTTGACCATCTCTACATCCACTTTGAATAGTTTTGGCGTGACATCTGGACATATGTATCTCGTATAACTCAAAAATGATTAGCTGTAAAATGTTGAATAAGAACTGTTTTAATATCTAATTGTCCACCTCACCTTTTGATTGCAGTCAACTGGACCAAAAGTGTCCAAAATTCAAAAAAATTTGTATTTGGTCTTTTTCTTAATTGCAATAATAAGCCCTCATTGAGAGGTTTTCAACAATATATCATAAGTGGTAATTATTACATTGGTTCTAGAGTTATAGCCAATACAATTTTAATTAACTGTTTTGATCTTACAAGGGTATGCATCAGTTTGAATAAGATTTCATCTCCTTTTTATTTCATTTAAATATATTGATTTATTAAT